>SNQJ01S0018908.1:206781-249558 GCA_010110895.2 Picea sitchensis
CGATCCTGCAATCAAGACAAAACTATGCATGCATGCTACTGATCTACTAGAGGGTTAGAGATAAAACATAAATCAAATAAAACATATGAGACTCATGTATTCGGGATGGGAAAAGTATCTTTTTCATTAATCTTAATATGAACCAACTTACAATGATTATAGAGATCGGCCACCGTTCCTCGATCCTAATCTTGGGCTCCTCCTCTTCTTTTGTCCTCCAACTGTTGTTGCTTGAATTTCTCCTAAATCTTGAGGCAAGGCTAAAGGGTTGGGACAAAACAGACTTGGCAATTTGGCAGAGTTTCTTTACTATGATTTTTTCCTCCTTGAGTAGTACCCCTACCCCTCCTTTTATAGGCTAGAAGGAGCTAGGGTTTTAGGCAAACTGTCGGCCATGCATGGTTGGGAGTTCCAGTTAACTGACATAAATCTCTTCGTCTCGGCGGAAACTTTCCTGACTTTTTTCTTTGTTAGGTAAACGCGGGATGTAGTGGGCTAGCCAGCGTTCACACGCGTGCTGCAGAAGGCCTGCCAGCGTCCCAATGCGCCTAGTGCTAGGTTAGGGCGCGGGTTACTTGATTTAGGAGGTTTCTAAAGAGTCTGTTCAACATGGCTTTGGAAAGGAAAGGAAATGAGTAGGCCTGATGCCAGGTAAGCATGGATAGTGCAATTTAGGGTTATAACACTATCCCTATCAGATTTTCTCCTTAATTTATCTACAGCCAATATGTTTGATTCCACTTCTAGGGAAACATCTTGCATATGAGCTAATGAAGTAGATCTTTTCTCTCTTAACAAAAGACAACACTCAATGTCAAAAGGCACTAGCATAGGTTATTTTGGAAGAAGTTTCAATAGGTGCTGGCATAGGCACAGACCCAGGGTTCAACGCTTCAATAGCGCACCAACAAAACCCTAACTATCGGTCCTTTCAGCAACACCTGCGAAGTAGATGAAGTCTCACCCGAGGTAGAGGTAGGGGTGGTTTCAAGACTCTAGTGTATTCAACCTTAGCTGGGACACAGATCTCTGATTACAAACCCTACTAGAGCACTTTCCAGTCATTATTCATCATTATTTAACCTTATTTCACAATGCAGATAAACCCTACTTACAGCACAACGCAATATTCAATGAGATCTAATACATTCAAGCACTAAGAATATCAACATAGATCAAATCTAGCATCTTATTCACATCATAAGGTACTAAGCTATCATATTCATTTAAGCACATATCATTACACTAATAATAACTCATATGAACAATAAAACATTCATAATGCACAAAGCAACCACAACATAGGATATACGTGGTTCACCCCCATCCTAGGGCTATGTCCACCAACTCTTCTTCTCTTTATTGTCTTCTATCAATCTTCTACATGCAGAGATCCATAAGATCCTACTCCACATAGGATAGGAAATCTATGCACACTTCACTAGATCCTCCTTCCTTGAGCTAGGTCACAACACAAATCCTTTACACAGTCTCTTACAGTCACTTACACTTAGCCTTTCAAGTCTCACACAGTATGCACAAAGCATTCAAAATTTGCACTTAACATAATCACAAAGATGCGTATCTTGCCTTATCACTTAGCAAGGTACCAAGTCGCTTCTTACATCACCTAGACATCTATTTATACATTACAAAATTGCCTAAACATGGGTAAACCCATGGGCCGACATCCCCATACCCGTTACATAATCCCAAAACCCAAAAATCCCTAAAAAAGGGGTTGAGATCTTTCGATCTCCGCTTTGACTTGCGATCCACCTTCGATAGCCTGTCGAAGTTCAAAAATAGGTCAAACATGACCTAGGATCCTCAAGACTTGGTCAAGGGCCAACAGGCCCCCAACACTCACCTGTGACTCATCCCAAGTCACTCTAATCTGGGTAGCACTGCCTCAAAAGCCCCGATCGTAGCTTGAGATTCTTCGACCTATTTTTGCGCCAAGGCCTCATGCTTGAAGAACTCTTGGATAACCACTTCATTGACAGGTCCCTCTAAGAGTTGTTCGACTGCAGTGACTACGTGTTCCAGCTCTGATCCTTGGCCTTTAATCTCTTTAGAAAATTGTCAAGCCTCATCCTGAATTGGTTGGATCCTCTGAGTGGCTTCCATGACTTTGCTCTGAATGGTGTGGACATGTTGTTGAGCAGTGTGTTGTTCCTGGGATCTTTTCATTCGCTCTACTGTTGACAGAAGTTTCAGCTGCGTCTGTATTGTCACTGCTTGTTGCTTCACCTCCTAGATCTATAACTCCAGTGTCTTTAGTAAGTCACTCATAAGTCTGTGCATTTCTACTGCTAAGTTGTTTACATTCCAAAGATAAGGCTCTAGTCCTCTCAACTATGCTCTGGGCAGTGGCTTCTCTTTGGTCTCGCACATCTTGTAGGGTGCTTGGCACTATTTGTAGCTCTAGGTCTACTATTCTCTGCTGAAGTTGTTGAATGGCTTCAGCAAGCTGTGCTACTTGATGCTCCATTGGGTGTTCCTCCTTTTTCTCTAAGCCCGTTACATAGTGAAGTTCTCTATTGACTGCTTCTTTTACTCCAACCTGCTCTGTCAGCAACTATTCTTTCTCTTGTTGGATCTGCACTTTATCCTTTTTGAGCTTTGTTTGGAGGTCATCCCTCTCCTTTTGCGTAACTTGACGTTGATCTATCACTTCCTCTTGTGCTTGCTTCAGGGCCACTATGGCCTGTTCTTTTTCTTCTTGTGCACGACAAATATGAGATTCAATTGCATCAACGATTCTGCAGAGTTGGGTAGTCTCATCTCCCAATTTTGGTTCTTCTTATGGCGGGGGTGCAGCGGACATTGTACAGCTGCAGTGAAGGGCCTGTTGTACCCCCCTGAGTTATGCCTCAATTCTATCATACATGGCTGCTTGTTTGGCTTCAGTGTTCTACAAGAGGTCCTGCGAGGCATCTGATATGGCTGCAATGATGAAGTCAAAGTCATTGAGTGTGAGTACAGTCTGCAACTTAGTCTTAGTAGATTTGGAATTCTTCCGGGAAGTAGGTTTCATGGGGGAAACCTTCCTTTTCTTCGAGGGATCAACCTCATCAATAGGATCCATAGGCGGTGTTACTTTGCCTTGATTCTACTAATATTCTATTCCATTGGTCTCTTCTCTATCTACTTCGTCATCACCTCCTCCTCCAGGTGATCCTGAAGTAGTTTCTTCTGATGTGCTGCTCAGTTGCTGGACCTCTTCGGTCTTCTTCCTTCTGCTAGTTCCAAGTGTATCATGTGCTTTGCAAGTGACCTCTGGGCTTCCGATTTGTTTAGGGTTGGATAGTTTTGCGAGGTCAGCAGAGATAAGGAGTTATGCAGGCCAGTCCTTGGTTATCTCTTCTAAGTCCTCCTCAGTGAGCTTATAGTATGATTGAAGCTCTTCTTTACTTTCATCTACATGCGCAATGATATAAATGAAGCGTCAATCTGCGCAAAACTTCATAAGTGTCCTGAACTGGTGTAGAGTGTTTGACGTCATACAAGGGAGCACTTAAATAACCCTCTTTGACTCGAGATAATAAGTATGGAATATTTCATTCGACTGCCATTGTTTCTCCATATCGCTCGAGTACCAGAGCGTGGTGAACTTTGCAGTGAGTTGCTCGAACGGTTCAATGTATGAGAAGATCGCACCTTTCGACATCTCCCAAGCAGTAAATGTGATGAGGACCAACAACCAACTAAAATCGAACTCATATCCCTGATCCCAAGCTTCACAGAAATCCAATTCTAATTGGTTGACTAAGTATTTTGCCCAAATCATCTGGAGTCCTTCCACACATTTTCAAGCAAGGTCGACAACGAACCCTATGACCTGCGTAGGTCTGTTCTTTCTCACTATATTTCCTACGATCAACTGGCAGGACAAGCACACTGTGCCATTCTAGATGGAGGCTACCTTGTAGCCTCGCATCCCCTTTTCTACATCACCATATGTATCTTTAATCTTCTGTGCTAGTGTGTGGTTTGCAGCATTCCCTGGGTAGAAATCTTGTGGGTCTGGTCCTTGCATGCTCAATTTGGTGATCCTATGGATCAACATCGGATCGATGGTGATGCATCTGTCTAGCCACATATAGCCACCATGGTAGCATGACTACGGGAGCTTAATGCACACATTAACCTTCTGGTTCCTTCCAAAATGTGGTATCTTCATTACGTTCATGACAATGGACTGCGCGAGGTTCATAGTCCATGGTTGGGGGATTATCCTCGAGTTCTTCCCCTTCGTCCTAGTCAAATAGCATTGAGGAGTGAGCATGTTGTGGTTCTTGTGATCCCCTAGGTTGAAGTTGCTGAATTTTAATGCCATGATCTTATCCAGCTATGGTCGAACTGCACGTATCCCCTTTGAGAGGTACGTAGTAATTAGAGTGTAATCAAAGTCCCTTGGGACACTGTCATGATTCACTGTGCTAGCTAGAGGCAGGATGTAATCAGGCAGGATAGTCAGGATTAACTTCATGTTCACCAAGTCATCTCGATGCTTGGTTATTTTCTCGGCTGCAGCTCAGGATGGTCCAGATCCGCAAGTAGTCGACAGAGAGGGTTGCACTCCTCTCATCGAGGAAGATTGAACTCCTGAGGACATTAATTTTTGGCCATTAAATCTATTATAACTTATTCAATCGAATTCTCTACGATGTTGAGTTCATCCGACATGCATGCTCAAGATTGGATAACTTAGGTTGATGAATGAATGCTCAATGCAAGAGAACATATGTCGATCTCAGTAAACACAACGTGGTAGAAATGAGTTCTTTTGTTGTCTCGGATACAATTCACAAAAGTGTTCTCGGTGCAACAGTCGACAGACTAAGTAGACAATGAGGTAACAAATCTTTCCAGCGGGTGAGAATCCTTTATCAATGTAGTTATGTTCATTACAGTGTGGTCCCAACGGTCCGATGGAGAGATTTCTGGTCATAACTATTGTTCTAACCATTCAGGAGCATTGGTCTAATGGTCATAATTCCTCCAATGGTTATATCACTCTGCCATGGTGAAGTGCCATGTTGCATTGTTCTGATATCCCAACGAAGGTCCAATTTTGCAACCCTTCCTTCTGCGAAGTTCCCTTTGGAACCTCTTGGAATTTTTCTATCTTTTCTCTCTTCTTACTAAGATTTCTAGCCTTCTTCCCTATGATATTCGTCCCGGTATTCCTCTTCCATTCTAATTCTTATCGGTGGTCAACATAGTAACTTCGTGCTATTAAGACTCTTTCATAGGGTTAGAGATTAATACTTCTTCTTCTTCTGGGGTAGGTGCTCTATTCTCCTGTATAGACAGGTGCTTCAAGTCTTCTTGTGTTTCTTCAACTTCGACATCCAAGTTTCTAGTTTTGAATAGCTTCAGCCTGTTCTCCTACTCTTTGATCAATTGCACTATCCTCCTAGTCATGAAGTCTTTTAATTCTTTCTTTTTCTGTTCTAGAGCTTCCTCTTCATTTTTTTGGTTCTGATCTTTCTCAATCCAGGGTTTTCCTATTAACATAGAAAATGGGGCATTGTTCTCAATAAATTTAAAAACCTCAAATTCTTCCTCTGGCGAAGTTCCATGAGAACTCATAGCTATCTGGGTAAGTCTTCCACATAGGGTTATCAACTTCCCTCTGAATAATCCTATTCCTCCCAATGAAGGAATCATAACAAGCTTTCCTAAAATTTCCCAAGTTCTTTCTTTCATGATATTCACATGTGTTTCCTCATACAGAACACAATCAATGTCAAATTCTCCTATTCTAGTTTCTATGCATTCTTTTTCTTTGAATATCTCTGATAAGTTGATATTTCTGTGATCATTTAGAGTTTCTTTCATTTGTAGTAATACATTCTCTAATTCTTCTAGGGTTCTTCCATGGTCTCAGTTTCTTGACCTTCCTTAGGGTTTTCTTGTCTCATATTCATTATTTCAACCTTAGCAATCATTCTAGGGCAATCCAAAAATTCATGATCCATAGCTTTACAACAAAGACAACTAGGTCTTTTACCAGGAAATTCCTTAGCAAGATGTCCCGGTCTTCTGCAACTATAACAAAGGGTCAATCCTCTTTTTCTTTTAAATGATCCCCAACCTTTCTTGTACTGCACACTAGGATCATAGTAGCTAACCTGCAAAAAAATATTTATAGGATCCTGCATCCATTTGTTAGTCCAAACATTCTTTCTATGCATAGGAATAACATATCTTCCATTATTTCTATCAGATCTACTCATATCAAATATTCTTTCTTCTAGTTGTGCCCTAGTTTTCAGACTACGACAAAATTTATCAAACATACCTAGATCCATACTTTCGAAACAAAAATTTCCACTTATCTTACTTTTAAAAAAGAACAAATCTTTCGGATCTTATCTCTTTTCTTCAAATCTGGCTTCTATTCTTAGCACAGAGCTTTACAAGTCAAGTAGAATACTGTGCACTAGGGCAATAGATCTATGCATAGAGCTTTCTCTTTTCTTCAGTTCCCAGCAATCACAGTTTCAGGTCCTGAAAATAGAACCATTTGTTGTCACAGGGGCAGATACAGGGTTCAACGCTTCAACAACGCACCAAAAAAACCCTAACTACTAGCCCTTTCGATAACACCTATGAAGTAGATGAAGTCTCGCCTGAGGTAGAGGCAGGGGGGTTGCAGGACTACAGTGTCTGTAACCTTATATGGGACACAGATCTATGATTACAAACCCTAACAGAGCACTTAGAAGTCGTTATTCATCATTATTTAACCTTATTTCACAACGCATATTAACCCTACTTACAACACAACGCAGTATTCAACGAGATCTAATACATTCAAGTACTAAGCATATCAACATAGATCATATCTAGCATCTTATTCACATCATTAGGTACTAAGATATCATATTCATCTAAGCACATATCATTACACTAAGCATAACTCATATGAACAATAAAACATTCATAATGCACAAAGAAATCACAACATAGGATATACATGGTTCACCCCCAGTCTAGGGCTACATCCACCAACTCTTCTTCTCTTTATTGTCTTCTATCAATATTCTATATGCACAGAGCCACAAGATCCTACTCCGCGTTGGATAGGATATATGTGCACACTTCTCTAAATCCTCCTTCCTCGAGCTAGGTCACAGCACAAAGCCTTTACACAGTCTCTTATAGTCACTTGCACTTAGCCTTGCAAGTCTCACACAGTACGCACAAAGCATTCACAATTTGCACTTAGCACAATCACACAGATGCATATCTTGCCTTAGCACTTAGCAAGGTACCAAGTCACTTTTTACATCTCCTAGACATCTATTTATACATTACAAAAGGGCCTAAACATGGGTAAACCCATGGGTCCACATCCCCATACCCATTACATAAGTCCAAAACCCAAAAATCCCTAAACAAGGGGCCGAGATCCTGCGATCTCTGCTTTGACTTGTGCTTTGCCTTCGACAGCCTATCGAAGTTCGAAAATAGGTTAAACATGACCAAGGATCCTCAAAACTTGGTCAAGGGCCAACACATGACCAAGGATCCTCAAAACTTGGTCAAGGGCCAACAATAGGCTTGATCTCAGTAGGGATTTTATTATACATTTTTTTAAACCTTTTTGAAAAGTCTGATACTGATTCACCTTCTTTCTTTTGAGAGCCCCAAATTTTGTAATATAATATAGAAAATCCTTCTTGTCACCCCAATGCCTTAAAAAGGCATCATCAAGGGCTTCAATACCAACAATTGATCCATGAGCTAAAATCCTAAACCATTTTTTGGCTTCACCATCAAGACTTTGTACAAAAACTCTCATCCAAACATCCTCATTTTCAATATTCAGATTATCAACATAGCTATAAAATGGTGCAAGGTGTTGTTCTGCAGTGATATCCTCTTCTCCTATGAAATTGGGCATATACTTTATGTAATCTCTTATTGGGAGGGAATTCATAGGCTGAGGAAGCATCAGAGGGGCATACCTAGCAGCCACAATGGCATCCATTCTATTCCGAGGAGGATTATCCTCTACCATTTGATTAGGGAAAGGTGTGCTATAGTGGGAAAACCCCCTACAAAATACACTAGGGTTCTAAAGTGCAAGCAGAGCTAACTGTATAAAGTATCCTACTTTAACAACTATCCTGACATTACGACAGAATCATACATAAAAGACAAAGTATAGGGATCTGGTAAGCCTACCTTAAACTCCACGTCCGGTGTCGATCCCTTTGCGCTCAGTTGTTTCTCAATTGCATATATCCTCCCAAGGACAACCTGCACTCACCAAAAGATAAAAAAGAAACTACAAGAATGCATTCTATATATATATTAGTGGGTTAGATATCATAACAAACATACAAATAAATCATGAAGATTGAAGGCATCATTTGGTGGGACAAAAAAAGTATTTCTTTATATTAATCTCATGAAGTCATTTACAATATGAGATCGACAACTGCTCCTCGAACTTGGTCCTAGGATCCTCTTCACGGTGCACCAATTGCTTCCACGTATTCTTCTCCTCTTCAGTTCTCTCTAGGGAAATGGCAAGGGTTTGCAATGGAGGAAAAAAGAATTATGACTCAAACTCACAATGTGGCTGCAAAATATTGGGGCAAGGGGGAATACTGAAATGGGTAGAGTCTCTTTTCTCTCATGCTTCTTTTTTGAATGGGACCCCAACACCTTCTTTTATAGGCCAAAAAGCTAGGTATTTGGTTGGGTTACCAACTATAGGCAATCAATTGATTAGTAACGGCCCAAAAACCTGTATCCCTTTGCAATTTTTTAATTTTTCACACTTTTTGTGAGTGTACGAGGGATATAATGGTGCAACTAGTGTATGTACGTGGGAACTAGTGGTGCAGGGCACATACATCTTCAAGAAAATGATTTTTTAGAAGATATGTTCAATGAGGGCTTGGGAAAGATAGCAAGTAAGGTGGCCTGATGCTAGGTATGCATGTCTAGTGCAATTTAGGGTTATAATAGATGCCCCCTAATGTGTGAGGTCAGAAGAGCATCTAATGGCTGAAATACATTACAAATATTTACCAATGTACGAAGTGAGTGAGCCCAGAGACCAAAGTTCAGGAGGTGCCATATGAAAAATAACAATTTGTCTTACCGAGGTAGGGATACCCATGCTCGAGATGAAATACAATCATGGGTGCCAATCAAATACACTACATATCCATGTCATATAACTATATAAAGTGTAGCCGCGAGTAGTAGATAGCAGATCTACATCTCAAAATCAAAATATATACATGTATAATATCCATCTTCAAGAAGCCAATGATGCTTGATGGCTGGAGATGAGGTCTTCAGAGCTCAAGCAACAACATCAAAATCTTCAAAACTCGGGTAGGAGTGTAATATTAGTGTACAACTTCACTACCCTGAGGTATTGATGGATCGTCGGGAATAAACAGAAGGATCTTGGTGGTCAGGCAGAGAATTTCATTGACTTTGAGCAAGGACTTGATTGGACTTTCAGGGTGGCCAGGCATGAGGACAAGAGACAAACTGCAGAAGGGCCGACTCAAGTTTAGTAAAACTTCCCTTGGAAAAAATAATGACAAATGATGAGACTTAAACAACATGGCATTGACATAAGTTCACGATGCAAGAGGCAACGTGAACTCTCCATATGTTTGGAAGGATAACCAAACGGAGGAGGAAAGATCTCTATGTAGCAAGAATAACTTCCTAAGGTCATATTAAATCCCATATCTTGAGGAGCAAACATACAGATGTGCTTTGTCCAAGGGTGACTCATTTTGCTGCTAACATAAAGAAAATACTTTTCCCTTCCTCTTTTTGGGGTATATTTGATTTTTTTGTCTTTTTCAATAATTTTGGAAATCTTGAAAAAGAATAAAATAATGCCACGTTACAAAGGAGGAACGAGTGTCGTGGACATATTAGTTCTAAGTGCAAGGAACACACTGATGATCAGAGAAAGGAGATATATGTAGGAAAAGAACACTTGGGAAAAATCCTCCATGGGTCAAGGTGTTTAGACGCAGAGGCAAAGTGCTACAAGTCTTGTGTATAAGGCATGCTTCAGATGGTTTAGTTGGGAGCAACATGGAACCGACATTAGACCAAAGATGCATGAATGAAAATGCGATTAATAAGACACAATGATAACATCCTTCGATGTAATTTTAACGAGCCCAGAGAAGGTAAGCTCGATGTTTTTTCATTTTTAGAGAGTCTAAAAAAGTGTAAAATGAGACTCCACTAGGGTACCTTTTTCAAAGCTAGTCTAGTCGGTTTGAAAAAGGGGTAAACTAGCACCGTATAGACGTCTATTCAAAACCATTTTAACGAGTGTGACAAAGACAAGATCACTCGGCAATCTTTTCATATTTAAGGAGTCTAAAAAGAGCTTAACTATGGACTCTGTAAGGGATGTTCTTCTGAACCAATTTAACGAGTCTGAAGAAACAAGGTCACTCGGCCATATTTTAAATTTTAGGGAGTCTAAAAAGAGCTTAACTATGGACTCCATGGGGGTTCCTTTTTCATAAATTTAGTCCGTCAGGCTTGAAAAAGGGTTAAATTTATACCTGAGAATACTCTTCTAGAGAACCAAGGCTCCTAGAGTATACCTTTGTTCGTACATTTGACCATCCAGACCGAAAAAGGGGTAAAATACTGCTGGACAGATGTGCCTTCAAATTTTAGTTTGGCGAGCATGAAGGGCAACAAGATCGCTCGACAATCTTTTCATGTTTAAAGAGTTTGAAAAGAGCTTAAAGAAGACTCATCATTGTTTTGGGAGTCCTGAGGGCAAGGTCAAGAGTAATGATGGATCATGCAAATGAGGCTCAAACTCGTAATCAGGAAAAACTAATAAGGACCCCCGACCCTATAATCATTAACGACAACATGGACACCAAAAGAAATGAGGATCTAACTAGGTCATCCATGTAAAGGAAGGCTCTACCACTAAATTACGACACTTTAAAAGCAACAATGATGGTTTTGTGTCGCAACTCAGTGGGGTCGATCATATGGCCAAGCGAAAAGGACAACGAGATGCAGAAAGTGGAGGTGGAATCCTAAATTAAATGCAAAAAGTTGGAAAAATGACTTTTTACCAAAGGACCTTTAAAAATGACCTAACTCTCAAAAATTTTCCCAATACCAAAAGTGAATTGTATCGTAACATCCCATAAGAAACTCAAAAACCATGCTAAACAATTTTCAAACTAGAAAAAACGGCAAAAGGGTCCAAAAAATGACAAAAAGGGGCCAAAAAAGTCTATAAATAGAAGTTGGCAGCTCATTATCACCATTGTAAATTGAGAATTGACCAAAAGGACAAAAACACCCTTTGCCAAAAGAGTTGATTCTGGGAGCTTCAAAGGATGAAATGGACTTCTGCTTGGACCAAGTAAGTACAAACTAGTCCCTCTTGCATTTCCATACTTCCTTTGTTCTTTTAGTTTAGTTTTTGGGAGGGCACGCACCTCTAAAAAAGGTCAACCCTACGTGTATGCAGGATTTCATAGGATAGCTCACGTATGCACGCAGGAAGAAAATAGTCTTCCTGCATGCATATGCAACTGTTTCCAACACAGCCCGCATACACCCTCAAAAATTGTGAAAAAAATAAAAAAATGCAAGATTTTAATCGTTCATGAACTTGTCTTTTTGTAGGATGTATGTCCACTGGAGAGAGAGGGAGCATGAAGACATTGACTCTTTGGTCTCAGAGGACCCTATTGCTCTTGCTGTATTATCTCAATGCGGGTTGTTAAAATTCTTCAAGTGCCCACTCATGCGGGCACAACCCAGGCTGCTGAACGTCTTGGTAGATTACTGAAGACATTTACTTCCTGACTAGTCTCTCGAGGAGAGGGGATCCATTCAAGTTACGCAATTTCCCCCCTGGGCCTCACAACATAGACGAGTTAATCGGGCTACATTATGAGGCGGGCACAGATAAAATGGGTTCTTAGGTGCCGATCCACAAAATTTCCAATCTATCAATGCAAGTGATAGTTTTTCTCATTGGACAGATCATTGGATCCATGGCCTTACATCAGGCCTTCCTAGTACACATGCATTGTGTGGTACAATGCTTAAATGAAAAAGTGTTTGACTAGAGCACAACCATGATGGAATGCATGAAGAGACAACGGATAAAGTGTCACGTGTGGGAGAACAAGAACTTTGGGTTCAAGACCATTTTATTCTCTTTCTTCTTCAAGAGGGTACCCAGTCTTAGTCCATGAGAAACAGTGCAAGGGCATGGGGCCTTCTTCCCAACATTATGTAGATGGGTGACATTGTTGCCACGACAGGGGGGTGGAAGGACCATAGAGGCCTTCAAGGATAAGTTTTTTGACTGGTGGGCACGACAAATTCTGGCAATAGAGGACTACCCCTATGTCGAGATTAAATTTTCTATGGATTCGGATATGCCCGTACCTCCCAGAGGTGATCGAGGAGATATAGGTATGTTTTTTTTTGAGAGTTATTTAATTTTTATTTCTTTTTATATATATCATTTTTTTTTGTATACCAGAGTATCTGACACTTATGTATTTGTTATGTAAAGATGTGGGACCAGTGTGTCCAGCAAACTTGTCGAGGACTAGGCAACATCCTCGACCAGAGGCAGGACCAGCAGCAGCAGTAGGGGGGCCTCTAGCTGGAGATACTGAGAGAGTATTGAGACGGGTGGAGCGGAACCTCACCGTGCTCACTCACGTAGTCCCTATGGCAGAGATTGAGGATTTTCCACCAGTGATGAAACCTCACGTAGTTGGGGTACCACGTACCTAGGTCCAGCTCTTTTGGCATTTGGAAAACATCATTGTTCATTACGACAGGGCCAACAGGCCCCGCCCTTAGGTAGGATAGACTACTTACGTGCCGAGGGAACCTTTTGTATATTTTTGAGGGAATAAGCCCTATGACTCTTACTTGACATATTTTTGAGGCGCTTACGCCCACCCATGTACTCTGATATTTTCGATATATATATATGCATATTTACATCTTTTTACATTTTATGGATTACATTTATTTTACAAATGTATTTACATGTGTGCGTGTGTGTTTTTTCTTACATGTGTGCAATATGTCAATCTAATACATGATTATCTAGAGTATCTATGATTTGATTCATTCTCCTAGGAACATGGATATACGTAATGTAATCAAAGCTTCGTTCTATGAGATGTACCCTAAGGAACCATCAGTGTAGAGTAGGATTGTAAACGCGGTAAACCTCATTTAATTGAGACACAACCAGTTGAGCATCTAAGTAGACCCGAAGGTGAGAGATACTATGTGACAAAGTGTCATGAAGCAACTCTAAGACTGTGTTGTATTCAATGAAATTGTTTGTGGCATCACCTAAAAAAATAAATCCTGAAGATAACAACTAGCCTTGAGGTGTAAAAATCACCCAAGCTGTCGAAGCAAGCCTCCAAGTGTGTCAGCTAGCGCCATCCGTGAACCCAATGAACACCTTTGATTCACTTAACATCTGCCACAGTGAAAAAGATGACATAAAAAATGACATGTCCATAAAACCAAAAAGAAAATGTATAAGAACTATACATATGTACAAGAAGTCACCCAAGGCGACCCACCTACGAGTAATTCTTCTTGAGTTAGAACCCATTTCTAGGCTCCACCAAAAAATTTCCCTCAGAGTCCACCAAATGATAAGCGCCCTTCTTTAGAACCTCTTTCATGATGAAAGGTTTGAAACACATGGGTTTGAACTTGCTTTCCCCCAGGGGATCCTTATCTTGGTCATAGAATAGGACAAGGTCACTTCAAAGAAAATCTGAGGACAAACGAACCAATCATACTGACACTTGACCTTTTGTTTGTGAGCCTTGTTACCCAAGGCTGCATCCCTACGCAACTCAAGATATAATAAATGCTCTTAAAGCAGTGAAGTTTCTGGAAATAACTATACTGCCAACTTTAGAGAGGGTATCTAGCACTCTATAGGCAAGATTTCTTCTAGCCCATAAACGAGTTGAAAATGTGAGAAACTGGTTGCAGTCTTAACAAACGTTCGGTAGGCCCATAATGTGGACTACAAAATCAAATGCCAATTTGACTTGGCCAAATTGATCATTCACTGTAAAATAGTCTTAAGGGACCTATTCACAGCTTCCACTTGACCATTCACTTGTGGGTAGTAGGGTGATGAATGTTCTTGACTCAACCCAAGCTTTGACGTTAACTCGAACATCATTTTATTCTAAAAGTGATTGGCATGGTCAGTGACAATCTCTCTCGAGACGCCGAACCTTACTATTATCTGGTTAAACAAAAATATAGTTGTTGTCTTGTCATCATCTTTAAACATTGGCATAGCCTTGACCCACTTCGTGAAGTAGTCTACTGCTATGATGATATAACGATGCCCCCTTGTTGAAGGAGGGTTGCATGTAGTGTAATAAATCCCCCACTTGGTGAAGGGACCAACTGTGATGACGGGAAACATGGGAGTGGGGTGTTCCCTCATCTTTTGAGAGAAAATATGACACAGGTGGCACTTCTTGACCGATTCAACACAATATTTGATTAATGTTGGCCAAAAATAACCATCTCGTAGAATCTTTTGGGTTGTTGCCAACCCAGACAAATGACTGCCACATGCTCTAGTGTGGTAATCGTTAAGCACGATTTTTGCTTCTTCATGAGTGAGAAACCAACGAAGGATTCAATCTACACCTCGTTGATATAGAGTGTCTTCGAGTATGAGATAGTTCTTAGCCTAATGGCATATACAATGATGTTCATCACGAGAAGCAGAGGCGGGGCACTTCAAATTCTAGAGATAGACTAGTATATCTCCATACCAAGGGTCCGAAGACGCGATCAAAAACATGTCTCCTTTAATAGGCGACTCCTCGGGCATAACATCACCTGATTCGACCAGAAATTCTGAGATGAGTTCCATGAATACCAATGACTTTTTGGATTTCGTTGAAACAAAATCCAAGTCAAATTCTTGGAGGATAACTATCCATCTACTGATCTTTTCGCCGATTACACGTCGTGTCAACACGTATTGAAATGGATTCACAACAACAATGAAGGTGGTCTTGCGAAATAAGATATAATGACGGAACCATTGGACAGCATGAACTGCTGCCAACACATGTTTTTTAACATGGGAATAATTGAGTTCCAGTCCAACCAGGCCTCAGCTCATGTAATAAATCATGTATTCTTCAAGAAAATCATCCTCCTGAACCAATACCATACTGATGGTCGACTCCATAGTGGCCTAGTACAATAAAAAATCTTTATTATAATTGGGTGGCCGAAGCAGAGGGGAAAATGTGAGGGCACGTTTCAATGCTTCGAAAGAGTGCTGAGTGGATTCGTCCCAATGAAAAGGAACGCCCTTCTTCAGTAAATGCATGAAACCCTTTGTGATATTGACATAGTTTGCGATGAAACACCATAAAAATTTCTCTTTTCCTTGTAAACTTTGAAGCTGAGGGATTGTGCACAGGGGAGGCAACTGAACTATCGCCTCAACCTTTAGAGGATCGACCATGATACCTATTGTCGAAACACTTAAACCTAGCAGACGACCCGACATTATGAAAAAAATGCATTTGTTTGGATTCAATCCAATCCAGTAGTGGCAACATCACTCAAAGATAAGTCGGAGGTGTGCAGGATGATCAGCTCTCTTACAAGATCGTGATGCTAAATCATCAAGATAATCCTCGACTATGTGTTTGAGGTCATGGAAAGAAAATGACACAGCCCACTGAAAAGTAGCTCCAACATTTTTCAGACCAAAAGGCATCTTCCGATAAGTGAATCTACCCCACGGAAAAATGAAAGTGGTTTTGTGTTGGTCTTCGGGTTTGATCTGTATTTGATTGTATCCCGAAAAACCATCCATGAAAGAAAAGGCCTCGCAACCTGCGCATTCATCAACTATCTAGTCAATAAATGGCATGGGGAAATTATCCTTTGGACATGCCTTGTTCAAATCATGGAAGTTCATACATACGTGAATCGTACCCTATTTTTTGTCCTCTGGAATGGGATTTGACACCCATTGAGTGAATTGGACGATGGAGTAGATGAAACCAACATTAAGAAATTTCTCTACTTCAGCCTTAATAGTTGTTGCTTTCTTAGGATTAACCAGACAAAGCTTCTTCCAAACCGGCTTAGCGTCAGGATACGTCGTGATTTTGTGTTCGATGATTCTTGGATCTATGCCTAACATTTCCTTGTAAGACCAGGAAAAAACATCACAAAATTCTTTAAATAAATCCTTGTAGATTCGAATCTCCTTGGGGGAGCAATCTGCTCTGACGAAGACATCCTTGATGATGCCAGGGGCTTTGGAGATATCAATAGGTATCGTTTTAGCGATGGTTTCCATATTTCCTTTAGCATAAACTATGTGCATAGCCAAAGGATTGATAGGACAAGCCCTATCTCCAGTCATAGTCAGATTGAATTCACCTGCTTCAATCCTTCTTAACTCTGGGAGGAGATAAGGTCTGTGATGGAGATCATCCCAGGGTTTGTCTGGACTAGTCATTGCCTCAATAATTGCCTTGTTTGAGTGTAATACTAAGTCTAAATAATCAGTATCGACGAGGGAACCTTGAGCCCAGATAGGCTTGAGAACTAGATCTAACTCTTGTGTGGGAGTCAGATTAGGGTCGATAGAAGCTTGCTGGACTATAGAGTACGCAACTTATGCCGTGGACAAAGGCATGGACATGCCATGGTGCCCTGTCCCTTCCATCATGACTGATGGGGAAGGAAGATTCCATAGATCATTAAAGTAATTCATGCGAAATGACGAGACTTGAAAATTTTCAACCTTAGGTTGGTCGGAGCAATATGAACTTAACATTGCTGGAAGGAGGCGGGTAATCAAAAGTACCCATCAAAGGTGGACACAAACCAACCTCTATGTTGATGATGTTAGGTTGAGGGTTATCAATCATCGAGATCATGGATGCCCCTAATGAAGGGTCAGGATGAGAGAAGGACAACTGATCAATGGGCACGATCCGACCCTCATGTGGAAACAACAAGACCCAGAAAACTGTAGCAACCATTGCATTCAGAGAATAGGTCCAACTCCTTCCTAGAAAGAGATTGTAGTCAAGAGATGCATCGACCACTTCAACCTCGATGCACACGGTCTTCCCCCCTAACTGCATAGGGAAAGAGGGGATGATTTCATGTGGTCGAAATGAATGACCGTTGAAAGAGGTAAGAAGAGTAGGTGATAGAGACAAAATGGGTAGGCCAATGGCCTTCCAACATGCCAATGACATCACGCATGTTGAGGTGCCCTCATCAACCACCATGCAGAAAATGTTCTGGGTAAAAGTTTTCATGGTGTAAGCCACTACTATCTGAAACACCATGTGGTAAGGGATATGAGATTTTAAGTCGGTCGTATCAAGCATGATCATTCCTGGATTACAAGTCTCAGTAGAGACTAAGGTAGCTAACAAAGCCTTTCTCTGGGAAAGGAAGCTTTGGAGGACTTCCCAAGTAGACATTGCACAAGGGGTTTGAGACAAATCCTCCACCACAGAGTAGTTCTGGGCTACCCTTGCGTTTGGATTATGGGAAGATTTCTTGAACGCACCTGTTAGGATGTGTGTCATTGTTTCTCCCAACGTCTTCTCAATATGGAGAGGAAGAGGTGGGTTTTCGGCTTCGTTACCCTTCTCAGAGATGTCTGGCATTACGTAGTCGTGCGTCCTAGTTTCTATATGGGCATCACCTTTCAGCATATACACATTGATAGATGAAGGATTACTTGAAGATGGAGGGGGTCCCTGACTGCCCCATTCCGTGCTCAAAGAGGCTTGAGTCAAATTTTGCCCATGTGGAAATGGGTTTGTTAAAATGACAGACTGTTATTGTGCCAATAACTTCTAGGCCTCTACAAGCCGAGGGCACTGGTGAGTCAGATGGTCTTCCATACAAAGATTACACAGATACTTCAACTTCTTCTTTTCTGTGTTTCCCCCGCCAACATTATTGGTAGGTTTCTTATCCCCCTTACCCTTGTTTCATTGTTTCTTCTTTCTGTCAAGTTGTTGGGTGGCCTCCGGTTTTTTCAATTGCACACTGTGTACATACGACATTTGAGTAGGGGGTGAAGCTGAACCAGTGGTCTGGTTGGTCGTTGTCTGCTGTATTAAAAATTACTGCAATTGATTCGACAGCTGATCAATGAGCTTCATTTGTGTCGAACCAATAATACCATCAGCATGTGGTCCAAATCTCTATCTAGTCTTGTCAAGTATTGATCGAGGTGCATCTGGAAAAAATTTGTAAAGTAAACCAGACTGAGAGTAAATCAGTTCTAGATGTGGAGCTCTCATTATCACTTCTTCTTCTGAAAAGACCCACGACGTTGCTACATATTTGGATAACTGAGGTAACAAATACTTAAGGAACCACTCAAGCAGGAATGTTGGTGGGATTGGTAATTTTATCAAACTCTTTCAGCGTCTCCATTCTCGAATGTGATCTGAGATATGGTTCACCTTTGTCTACTCAAAGTTGGCCAACAATTCGGTGCCGACATCATATCTCACAGGTAATTGAAAATGGTTTAAGAAAACCATTTCCAATTCGCCAAAGGTAGAGTATATTGAGCGGTCGAGCTCGATGTACCATTTTGCGGCACTTCCGATGAGAGTGCGTTGAAACAAACACAATTGGATGGAGTTGTCTCTCAAAGAGTTGGACGAGCACCATAAATGGAAGGTAGTCACATGATCACCTGGATATTCATTAGGATTTTCTTCAAACTTTGGTATGTACGAAGGAAACTTGGTTGGCATGGGAGGCCAATGCGAATCATGATAGATGGGTTCGTTTAATAACCTTTTCAAGTCTGGCAAGTGCAAAGGTGCTAGAAATGGTACTTTGGGTTGTTGATTGTAACCAGGGAAAAATGAGCCTAGAGTTTGGTTGTTACTAGGTTGCCAGGAAAAGTTAGGTTGTTGGCCAAGGTTCTAGTAATAACCATGGCCATGACCAGCGTATGGATTCTACGCTTGTTGAGACATCATCGAATAACTCCTATAATAGGATGTAGAAGGTTGGGCTTGCATTGCATTCCAAGGATTTTGGGAAGGGTTTCCCCCTGCCGATCCGGCGGGCATAGGTCCTGAGCCTTGCCCAAGGTTCAATTGGCTATGGAAGGGGTTACCCCTGGTTGGCATCCATGACAAGGGAACTGATCCCTGCCATGGATTCCAAGGTCCTTGTGAGGAAGGGATTCCTAAGAATTCCCTCTGTGCAAAAATAATATTCTTCATAGGATTTTGTTGTCCATAATCGAGGTTTCCCCTGGCCAAGACAACAACTGACGAGAAAGATTTGTTACCAAACACATTGAACAAAGAGAATGGTATCGAACCTACCAAAATGCTATGAGAAGGAATTCCTTGCCTACCTGTTCCAAACGAACTATAGTTTAAGTTCAACTCGACGGAGTGCTGGTGAGCACCGCTGAGCAGGGACGAAGGAGGTATATGACCCCCTCCGTAAGGGAAAGTGTTATAGGGAGATGAAATGCCCCCCATAGATCCTTACAGAGGAGTGTTCGAGATCCCTTCCCCCAGACCTAAAGTTTGTAGAGTGGAGTAGGAAAGGATAGATTTTGTATCGAAGCCAGGCATCCCGTATGAGAACGCAGGGCCTGTCACACTCTAGGTAAAAGGAGCAGTGATCGCTGCCGTAGATGGAGTCAAACCATTGCCCGAGGTAGAGGCGGTTGAGACCATAGTAGTCTGGACTAGCTATGGTTGGTTTGGAGGCAGAATACCCCTTGTAATGATAGCCGTAGCGGGAATATGAGAATTCCCTGAAGAAGTCACAACATTTGTTTCCATCACTGCTTGTGACACTACCTGACGCTCGTAATGGTCAACGTGTATGATGATGGGCACCGATAGATCGGTGATCGAAGGGTTATACAAACCAATAGCTTCCACTCCAAGGTTAGAAATGGTTGGTTCCTCCAGAATCAAATGTTCTCCTCTTGGAAATGGATCATGCACAGTTTCCTGTGGCCCAATCGCCTCAAAAGACCCTTGCTGGTCGAGTTTTCGCCTTAGTGGAGGTGGGGGTGGCTCCACATTAAATAGCGACAGGACAAGAATCCTTTGTGACCAATAGAGCTCCTTATCCTCCACGGTGTGAGAATATCAATGACACACTAGGGATTTCTATTAATGATATATACCAACACACACTAGATAAAGCTTTTATGAGACAAGACAAGCAGATCACTAGCTAGTTGGAAGAACAGTTACACCAACCAACACTAGAGCAACTTACCGGTGCAAGTGAAACTCGAATATGGAAGCACCCTATGGGTATACTCTACAAATCATGGCCCGATGTTTTCCCTAGGTACCGCGGTATACCCCCACAATCACCTATGTAAGTCACTAAGATAAAAGGAAACTAGGTTGCCGGTGCGCGAACAGTCACCAGGCGGGTAGAGTCAACAGTTGGGTGGACTGCAATGAGCAGGGTGTCAAGCCCAAAACCTATCAAGGGTATCAAAAGAAAGTGTTCTAGAAGAATACTGGGGACCTCAAACATATTTGAGACCCACGAAGCTCTGTGGAAAATGTGATCAACGAAATCTCAAGATAAGTCCTCTATATGTGTTCCCCACTATGCTTGGTCCGGCTTTGGAGGGGTTATCTTTACTACCTTTCTGCATGTGACCTCGTGTTTAGCCCCTGTGTTAGAGGGGGGTCCCGGATAACTTTCATGGTTACTATAATTTTAAGCACTCCCTAGCATAGACTCTTATGTTTGTTTTTTGTAGCCTTGAAGAGTTTCCTCTCCAATCCTAAATCAAGGCTCTCGCTTAGACTAAATTTATGGACCCTACAAACACAAAGTCTAATAACTTTTGATTTAGCGTTAATTTTAGTGGTTGTCTTAAGTCAAAGGGAATGGAAGTGAAACTAGTGATGGTTTTTAAGAAACAAAAGGGAAGAGCATAAGATGAAACTAAAAACAAACTACTCCTTCTTCACAAATAAAGATTTGCCAAATTAAACTCTTTCACCAAACTTTTCGTAACTACTTTTCTCAGATCTTTGAAAAGAAAAAAATTAAAACAAGTTTTTTCTTGATTAGGAGCTACTTAATGTCCTAAGTTTTCAAGTAAAGAACTTAAGAAAAATTTCTTTTTCCTTGGTAAATAAAACACTTAACCTGAACTACTTTTACCAAACAAAGACATGATTTTTTTTTTTATTGTTTTATGCTTCAAAACAAGAAATTTGAAAATGAATTCTTTTCTTTTCTTATAAATCAAAAAAGGAAAAAATGACGACAAGACAAGACCAAGAAATGAATTTTGTCCCATTGCAGATCGCATGGAGTCACCGACAATACCAAGCAGGTAGATCATAACAGACTCACAAACTTGTCTAAAAACCCTAATAAAGAAAGCACAAGAAAAATTTGATAAAAATAAAGCTATGTTGAGCTCATACCTAGGCTACAGACTGCTATAACAGAGACTAGGGCTAGATAAAGAAAGCCCCTGTGAAGTGTGACTTCTGACGGGGAAGAGGATGATTGTCTCTTCTTTAAAAAAAAAAATTTCTCAACACAGGCACGCTACTGACACTTCAGCAGCCTGCGTATGTATGTGGGTTGTCCAAAGGCAGAGCGCGTATGTATGCATGTAGGCCCACTACAAGCCGCACACACCTTTATAACTTTTCAAAAAAATGAAAACCAACAGTCAAGCACAGGCAGGGAGTACTGGTATGGAAGACCAGAATTCCTTAAAGACACATAAACTTACAAAAACCCAAGAAACAGTAAATAAACTTATTCAAAACACCCAAAAAGAATATCCCTAAAAACCCCTAGAGGTTTCCCCAATATGGTCGGCAATTCTGCTATAGCGGGAAAACCCCCTACAAACTACACCAGGGTTCTAAAGTGCAGGCAGAGCTAACCGTCTAAAGTCTCCTACTTTAAAAACTATCCCGACATTACCCCACAATCATACATAAAAGACAAAGTATAGGGATATGGTAGCCTACCTTAAACTCCGTGTCCGATGTCGATCCCTTTGTGCTCAATTGTTTCTCAACTGCAGATCTCCTCCCAAGTCCAACCTCCATTCACCAAAAGATAAACAAGAAACTACAAGCATGCATTCTATATATGGATTAGTGGGTTAGATATCATAACAAACATACAAATAAATCATGAAGATTGAAGGCATCATTTGGAGGGACGAAAAAATTATTTCTTTATATTAATCTCATGAAGTCGTTTACAATATGAGATCAGAAACTACTCCTCGAACACAGTCCTGGGATCCTCTTCACCGTGCACCAACTTCTTCCACATATTCTTCTCCTCTTTAGTTCTCTCTAGGGAAATGGCAAGGGTTTGCAATGGAGGAAAAATGAATTTTGGCTCAAACTCACAATGTGGATGCAAAATATTGGGGCAAGGGGGAATACTGAAATGGGCAGAGTCTCTTTTCTCTCATGCTTCTTCTTTGAATGGGACCCCAACACCTTCTTTTATAGGAAAACAATCTAGGTATTTGGTTGGGTGACTGGCTATAGGTAGTCAATTGATTAGTAATGCCCCAAAAACCTGTATCCCTTTGCAATTTTTTATTTTTCGCGCTTTTTGTGAGTGTACGTGGGATGTAATGGTGCAACTAGCGTATGTACGTGGGCAATAGTGGTGCAGGCCATGTACATATTCAAGAAAATGATTTTTTAGAAGAAATGTTCAATGATGGCTTGGAAAAGATAGCAAGTAAGGTGGCCTGATGCCAGGTATGCATGTGTGGTGCAATTTAGGGTTATAACAAGGTGGATTGTGAATTCCAAGAGAAGTAGGAGGTGATTTGATAGGAAAATCTGCAATCTATATATCATTTATCTTGGGAAAATGAAGAGTATAAGATGGATGATTTTCAGACTTAAAAAAAAGTGGTTGGGTCTTGGAGGTGAATGGGGAAAACTCAAGAGGAACTTAGGTTTCTTCTTCTTTGGTCACAACAAATTTGAAAGAATGGGGAGAAGGAGAACCTAAGAGAGGAAAATATTCCAGACTCTCAAGCCTAAACCATTTTACAACTTCATAGGATGCATTAGCATCAAAGTTTTCAAGAATTTCTTCTTTCATCTCAGGAGCAAAAGATGAATATTCTATATGGAAATCTCCTAGTTTAGAGTTTACAGGAATTTCAGCAATAGGAAAATGAGAAAAATGAGAAAAAACAACTCAAGTATGGAAAGCAGAGTTAGTTAAATTTCCAAAAGTACTCAACGATGTGGAAGAGGAAGCTCCTTGTAAAACTTTTCCTTTATTGAAGATCTTTTTTGGATCAGGTTCAGGCACAACCAGAGGTGATTGTGGATTCAACCTTGTTTGTCTACCTTTGGGAGCCACAACTGAGCTTTGGAGTCGCCAGGTGCAATCTGCAATCTTTTGTTTACTGATTACTGTGTACCATCAAAATCAGTATTTTGTCTTGTCGTACAACCCAGAGAAATGTTTTCAATCCGTTCATTGACAACGACGCCAAAAATGTTAGCACTAGAAGTCACACTTAGATTGTTGTAAGTGCAATCCCAGTACCCATCAAAATATTATAGATAAATGTTTATGATAAGGTAGAAAATGGATGAAAAACTCAGAAAAATAATGTCAATCACAACTTACTCCATACAATTTGCACCAACAAATAAGGCTTTGAGTAACTTGGATTAGGGTTTAAGAAATAAGGTGAGTAGGTGGAAGACTTAATAAGAAAAATGTAATATGACTATCATCTACATCAGGTAGTATTGATAGACATATGAAGAAAACCCTATGAAATAAGAACTTCTCATAATCAAAGAGAAAACTCTGATATAATTATAAACAACATCACAATAGATCCTCCATTGCAACAAAGATATAATTCAACCAAATGAATCATTCAATAGATTGTAATAAGAATTAGATAGAAACAAGCTGATAAGGAACATGATTGATTTATATTATCCAAAGTGTCTTAGGTCTGGTACATACAATAGGAGGTATTTTCTGCTACATAGACAACATAAAAAATATGAGTCTCTCTCACACCATTCAAACCTTCCTTTAGTCTTACAATGCTTATCTTATAGCCTAGACTGTCAATGGCAAATTTACAATTCGAATAAAAACACATGCATATGATTCCTGTGCCTAAAGATGGAGTGACTACAACTGTACCAAAAAAAGATAACATAATGCTATATTTTAGGATGATGTTGGCAACGTTTGCAACATCTTCTTTATGGCAGATGAGGTGTCCTTTTGAGTGCATTTTCCTTTGGAAGGTGGCCTCCCAACTCACAAATGATATTCAAAAGATTGGTACACATCCATATTGACATCTGACATTTGTTACTCCCTCCAAATCTCTAAAACATGAATTCACAGTGCCAATTCACAATGTCTGTCTGAAACAGCCAGTTCACAGTGCCAGGTGTTGCGAATTTTCCTGTAGTGGCTTGTTTGATTTTACAAAGGCTTGAAACACCCCAAAAATGTCTCAAGTGTACAAAAATTTTGTAAAAACTTCATATCTTTCTACATGACTAGAAGAAAACATCCCAATAGCTAATCATGGTTTACAAAACATAGCCATCCTCAAAAGTTGTAAAATTGCATTAAACAAGGAACTTGACCAAAACTGATATTGGTTAAGGAGGTTGAACATCTTCATTTTTTAACTCTGGAGCTTCTCCTGGTAGAAAATTTAGCCAACATGTCCAAGTTTCTCTTGGCCAAATATTCTTTAAAAGGAAGTAGTTATGCCTTTAGCTTTCTTATTTGATCTTGATGATATTTGTTTTGTCTATAGAGATTTCTGAGCTTCTCGTGGAGGGGAAAAAATATTTTGGATAAAATAATGGCCTTGTCAATAGTTTCATGGTACATGCCCATCATCCCCTTAAGCTTCTTCCTATAGCCAGAGTCTTCACTCTTCAATTTATCAACCTCAACCCTTATTTAAGTTGTCTTTTGAGCCCTTTGAAAGTAGGATTGCTTTCCTCTTGAGGAGTAGTGATATCAACAATTTTAATGGGTTTCTCAAAATATTTGGATTTGACTTTCCTCTCGGCTGACGTTTCTGCTACATCATCCTTCAAAGGAACATTTTTCTTGGATGTTGCTCTAGTAAAAGGCCTCCTAGGATTAACCTTGTCTGTAGAAATGGGTGAAGGATGCACAATATTTCTCCCTCTTAGACCTCTGGATTTACTTGAAGGAACGTCCATAGGAGCGGGATCTTCCATGGGTGAAGCTCCCCTATGTGAAGGTTGTGAAGGCATTCCTACTTCTATTTCATTTGTTTCTCTATAATCTATATCATCCATAACACCCCTTTTATTCTTTCTAACCTCTAAACACACAATCCTTTCAACATGAGTAGGAATTTGTATCTTAGACTGTGGAGTGGGGAAAACATTCAATTGAAAGTGTGATGCAGTGAGGAATGTTTACCAATCAGTGTCTGTCTTTCTCAACTCTTACATCACCAACATTTTAATAAGGCCATAGTGAAAGATACTAGTGTATACTTTCTTAGACTTGGCTTGAAATCTACAATCCATATTACCAATGCTTCTCTAGAGGTAAAAAGGGAGGTTCATTGCTTCTTTCCCTGTGAAGTGTAATAATAGCATGATGTGGTATTGGTATACCATGTTAAATATTCCATCACAGGTGAAATACCTTTGGATCACCTTCAACATATTATCAAAACCTTGAAGCATGTGGCTTCTAGGTACCCCTTTGGACAAGTTGTCTCCCTGACACTCTGTCATAAGAAATTCCTTGGAGAAGGAAGCATTTAATGACATTTCCTTGAACCAGTTTTCTCCAGTGTTGGGTATCTCTGTTGCAATAGAGATGGACGGTTCTGAAACTTCAAATTCTAACATCTCCACTCTGTTTTTGGTCCCATGGAAGTTGAGTGCAAATTATATGGCTACCTCTGGATGCCCCCTTTACATCATTTAACATAAATTGATGCAAACTACCCTCTTAAAGGCTTCCCTGATCAAAGGCTCAAAATCAATGAGATGCATGTCATAAAGATGTATCCTTATAATCTCCCCTCCCTTATGAGTTTTATTATGTTGTTGACTATCCATACTATTGATGAGGAATGTTTTTCTATGAGTTTTAATGATAAGTAGACGTATGAAAACAAGGAATACATGAAATAAGGTTTTGATGAAAAATTGTTTTCAATAGGCTGACCTTGTACATAGTTTTTATACAAATCACTTTATGCACATTTAGGAATGAGACAAGGAATTATTCAAACATGAGATATAAAGAAAAACAACTGGAAGTTATAATAAGAGGGAGACACCTGTGAATTCGGTTCTTAAAATAGGGTTTTTGATGAAAATACAAGTATCATATAACAACATGATAATGCATTAATCTTGAAACCTACTTCAACGGTTGATTAACCTCAAATTTCAAGTTGAGAGGGGTGCATAGTCACTCTTTAAAATTTGATATTGTAAAAGATACAAAAGATAGGGTTTCAACAATGATGGAATAGAGGGTTCATAGCACCCTATTTGAAACACATAGTTCACAGCGCATGGAACAAAGGGTTCACAACTGTTAGCATTGATAGTCACCCTAATATTGTAGAAGGATGAGCCCAGTACCCATCATATTTTTTGGTGGATGTTGGTTTTATATGAGTGGAGCTCAATGGACAAAACTCAATATATGAATGACGTTCAACACAGAACTAGACAAGAAATTCATAGGGAAGTGAGGGCCACAACTAACTTTAGTCAGTGAATTGAGTTTGAGTATGAGTAGAGGGAAGACTTAGTAAGAAAGGTGAACAAGACTTCTATGGGCATCAGACCTTCAAGCAGTGTGGAGAAGAAAAAATCAGACTTAAGATCACTCTTAAGCTCAAGTTTCAGACACTAAAATATGTCCAAACAACACAGTCACAATAGCACAATGATCAAACCTACATCACCATGCAGCTACAACAACTCGAATGGATCCTCCATGCCCGAGCTATTCAGTGTAAGAGAGAAAAATATCACAAGGAAGCTAACTAAAACTGGTCACGATATCGCTGCAATCAAACCTACATTACAACAACATAACAACCCTCGACTGGATCCTCCATGCCCAAGTGTTTTAGCACAATTTTTTACAAAGAGATGAAAAGAGACTGACTTCTATTAATCTGAAAGTCTCAAATTTGATACATAACCAAAGAACAGTTCTGGCATCGAAACATTAAAAAATAAGGAGCTCTTCTCAACTAGTTGATGACCTTAACAAAATATTAAAACTATTTATTTATACTCAGAACAATATGCCATTACCAAGAGTGTGACTTGGTCACTACAATCAAAGCTTTGCATTGGTGAGTTCTTCTATCAAACTGAACATGAACCCCTCTGTTAGATGCTAGCTCATATCAACATGGGTTTTGCAGGAAAATCTACCCACAAGGGTACCACGGGCTGATGGTTTAGTCCCCACGGTTGAGCCTTCCATGCCTTCCATTTATGGAGTGAGCCGAGGTTTCAAACACTGTCTCTACTTTCATTAACTTCCTTTTCTTGGGAAATCAACGAGATTAAATGCCCAAGGGGTGGCCACATGGTGCTATTGGATAATACACCATATAAACACATGATTTTGGGGCCGCTCAAAAGTGGTTTGGGCTCATACCACTTTTGGGCCCGCAATTCATCTCCTTTTGCCACATAGTCCTTTTGCCTTACCATGGTTTCAATTGCGGGACCGCTCAAGAAAATTATTGCCTGAGCATGTTGCGTCCCCACAATGAACTGTGGTCATAGATCTAGTCCTGATCTGAGATCTCAATGCACCTACTAGATTTAGCGCCACTTCCAAGCTTAATCGCCTTTCAACTTTAGAATCCGCCAAACTGTGCCCTAGGGGAGGATGCTACATTTGACGTTGAAAAATAACACCTCCTGGAGGATGATCTGATGTGGTGGCCTGACGTCACCATGATGATGTGTCATGATAGATAAGTGACACATTCCACTAAGAAAGAAGTGAATGATATGACCATGACCACCTGTCATTACTAGACAGGTGTTAGGTGTCACGATCGACAAGTGTGCCAGATTTCCATACTGATGACTACCACGTATCCTCTTAAATTGATGGTTGATATCTCCTTTAGGTCTCCAGGCTCTAGGAAAATCAAACCTAAAACCTCGTCTTCCTCCATGCATTTTTACCCGAAGCTATGGATATGACGACACGCGGCTCTTGCTGATCAATGACTTAGATTCACTTCAGGCCTTCAGGACTTTGGTGCCTTCGAGACCTTTGTGCTTTTCTCATTTTAAAACTCCCGAAGTAAAACTATTAGAGTGACAGATCTTATGACGTGTGGCCCCACTAATGGATGGTCCAAATTCACTTCTAGACTTCGACACTTCGACACTTCGGTGCTTCGGAACTTCGGGACTTTGATGCTTCGACACTTTGGGACTTCGACACTTCAGCTCTTCGAGACTTCAACACATCAGGACTTCGGTGCTTCAACACTTCGGTAGGCACTTCCACTAAGATCAATGGGTCCATGTTGATTTTGAGATCAACATTTCACGATTGCTTCGGGAGTTCGGGCTTCGGCTCTTCTGAGTTTGTATGCACTTCTCACTTCGAAATTCCCGAAGCTCATTTCCTTGAATGCTTAGATCAGCTGCCAACTTCCCCCTTTAAGAATAGGGACTCATGTTCACTTTGGGCTTCGACTCTTTTCATGGTGCTATACTTCATGCAATTTTGAAATCCCAAATACCCGAGGGCCGTTAATCTGGAATGTTCCTGGAATCTCTGCCGCTAACAAAATTCAACTTGTCTACTACTTGTGCTTCAAGCCCGAAATGGACTACCATGAAATCTGTGCCTAGTGTCCATGGTTGTGGCCTGAGTGAACAAGGACTTGGATGACCGATTGTGAGCTGAGAAAACATGGATACTAGTGACTGAAACACAGGATGTGAGTGCTCTCCCTTGGAGAAAAACAGAGGGGCTTGGGGCCAATATTTCACTCGGGTAATATATTTAAGGAAAATCAGGGTGCACAAATGAACAAGGGAAAACAGAGAATGATTTAGAAGCCGAAGGAGAGAAAACTTAAGATTTGGTTTGCGAAAAGGATGGAGAGAAGGAAAGACTACAGAATCGGGCATATCAACACACACTTATGGCCCTTGACAACCTTATGTGATAACATTTGGCTCCACAGGGGATGGCATGCTTGTTGCGAGTTGCCAAGAATGTGTATCTCTAGTGCCTTAGTTGTTGGGCTATGGAGTCTATTTCAAAACTTTCGCTGAAGAAAATAGGGAGATATGTACACTACTCTACTAAAATGAAAAAAAAGACATGGGCTCCAGAAGGAGCTTATTTGTGTACAATCCTAGATTAACTGATTTTTACAAAGTTCTAGGTGAAAGTGGACTTCCACTAGAGCCAATCAAGTAACCTCCTAACTGAAAATTTATTTACTCTGTCACTGATCAGTAAAATATAATGAAACTGTGACAACAAATCAATTACATTTTTGAGTTCTCCTCCTAGTGTTGAAAGAAAGATAAAGTTTGGAGGATTCAATACCTGGAAAAAATGCCAGTCGATGTAATGCCCTACAGGGTCATCAAATAAGTGAAAAAACCTACTGGGTTGGTAACAGAAAACATGCTCTGTCTTATGGCTTCTCACCTCTGGCTGAATGTCTATGACAAGCAAAGGTGAGTGAATGGATGATGTAGGCTGTTGATCCACTTTTTCTTTGTCTTCTCTGATAACATCTGATGGATGATGGCAAGGAATCTCTTCATGTATATCAGTGACTGGATGCTTCTCTTTAACATGTTGTTGAATGTCTTCTGTGGACCCAAGATGGCTGATTTCCACACAAAGTTTCTCCTTAATGTATAAGGGACAAGGCTCTACAGTATGGTCTTGTAAATCCTTCATATCCACATCAAAATCTGATTCATAGCCGTCATACACAGGCTGGCTACTTCCCAAGTCAACAAAATGTGATGTAGGGATCTACTCTTCTTCATCTGAAAACTCATCAAAGATAGGTGAGCACACAACTCTTTTATCTTGCACAGGAAAATGAGAAACCTCTAGATTCTTCTCTTCAATCCTAGGTGAAAATACATCATGGGGATCCTCTTGAAGGAAAAGAGAAGAATCATCCTCCATAACCATATCTTCTTTTAAATCTGAGACAATAGGTGTACCAGGGGCTAAATATAATGCATCTATGGCTATGCAATCATCAATGCTATCATCAATCATATCCATAAGGCCTTCTTCTTGGGAAATATAAAGAGAAAATATTTCATCCACAACTGCAAAATACTCGCTTTTGTCCTTACTTTCTCTTTTAATCAGATCTTCACCAGACTCATCACACGAGAAAGACTCTATCATCTGTTGGATGTAGAATGAAAAATTATTACAACATTCACCCAAAATAATATGAGACAGGTAACGCTTCTCGTAATATGAATTGAAAGCATCATGAAAATCCTTCAAATAATGAATACTAGCAGCAGGGAGATATTTACACCATTCATGAGCATCTCCCTCCAAAGAAAATTTGAACATCTTGATCAAAACATCCCTGTGAACAAAGTCATTCTCAAGAATGCATCTATGAAAATTGAATAAGTGCTTACTAGGATTGTCATGCTCGCTTCCTCTGAATCTCGGAAGATAATCATCCCATTCATTTCTATCCGCCACTGGATGTGGATAACCAGCTATGGATGAGAAATTGAAAGGGGGAAATCTCGGATCCAAGATAGCCGAGAGATGTGGCTCCCCCTTTTCTCCTTCATGGTTCTCTCTAGGGTCATATTCACAATCACCAAAAACAGGAACCATGGAGAAACTCTGCTCTTCATCATCTTTGTTGGTATATCCATCAACAATCATTTGTTCTTGTTTAGTATCTAACATCACTTCTTCATCATAAGTAGGGCTTCCAAGAACATCTGTTTCCAGGACCGGAATATCCTCTATATTTTCTTTGTAAGAGCGGTGAGAAAAATCTTCCTTCAATTCTTCTATTCTTGCAGAAAGTGATCATATCATCTCCATCAGCTCCTCCGGGGGATGTCCCTCATCCTCACATATTTCACAAGAACGAACTATGTCCCGAACACCATCTCCATACTCCTCACAACAATTATGATAGATTAACTCATAGGAATAACACCTGTGACAGTGAGCATTGAAAGCTGCATGAAACTGTTCCAGGGAGGAGATGCTAGTAAGGGGCAAGGAGTGATACCACTCATGAGCATCTCCCACTAATGAGTACATGAACATCTTCAATAATACATCCTCATGATGTATGTCCCACTAATGCATGAGTTCATGAAACTCACGGAGATGCTCGATAGGGTTGTAATCTTTACATTCTCTAAATATGGGAAAAACATCACCCCACTCATCAATAGTAGGAACAACATTTGGAAAACCAAGAACAACAGAGAAATTGAAAGGAGAAAAACTTCAAGACAAAATGGATTCCATCTGAAAATATGACTTCTTAAAACTGTGGAGTCACCACTGGATTCTTTAAACATGGAGTCATCAGGTGAAATATATGTAGTCTGAAAGTGTCTGGTCTTTGTTCACCATCCAAGACCAGATCTGGTCATTATCGTTCTCCTAGGGAGATTTTCAATCTGGGACAACAACTAAAGCCTTCTCGAGAAAACTTTCCTTTCTTGATAATCTTCTCTGGGTCAACTTCAGGTGTAGCTAGAGGTAGTTGCGGAGTAGACCTCATGTGTCTGCCTTTCGGAGCCACAACTGAAACAATGGAGTCACCAGGTGCAAGTTGCAATATTCAATGGTACTGATATCTGATGCACCTTCAGAATCATAATTTCTTTGTTGTTCTTAACTAGGGAAATGTCTTCAATTATTTCCCCAACAACGACGCCAAGAATGTTAGCACTGATAGTCACCCTCATATTGCGGAAGGATTAGCCTATTACCCATCATATTTTTTGGTGGATGTTGGTTTTATATGAGTGGAGGTCAATGGAAAAAATAAATATATGAATGATGTTCAACACAGAAATGGACAAGAAATGCACACGGAAGTGAGGTCCAAAACTAACTTCAGTCAGTGAATTGAGTTTAAGTATGAGCATAGGAAAGACTTAGTAAGAAAGGTGGACAAGACTACTATGGGCATCAGGCCTTCAAGCATCTTGGAGAAGAAAAACTGAGACTTAATATCACTCTTAAACTCAAGTTTCAGACATTGAAATATGTCCAAACAACACAGTCAGAACAACACAATGATCAAACCTACATCACCATGTAGCTACACCAACTTGAATGGATCCTCCATGCCCAAGCCATTCAGTGTAAGAGAGAAAAAGATCACAAGGAAGCTGACTAAAACTGGTCATGATACCACTGCAATAAAGCCTACATTACAACAACATAACAACCCTCGACTGGATCCTCCATGCTAGAGTGTTTTAGCACAGCTTTTTACAAAGAGATGAAAAGAGGTTGACTTCTATTAATCTGAAAATCTCAAATTTGATACATAACCAGAGAACAGTTCTAGCATCAAAACATTACAAAATAGGGAGATCTGCTCAACCAGTTGATGACCTTAACAAAATATAAAAACTATCTATTTATACTTAGAACAATACGACACTACCAAGAGTGTGACCTGGTCACTACAATCAAAGCTTTGTGTCGGCGAGTTCTTCTGTCAAACTGAACGTGCACCCCTCTGTCAGACGTGAGATCAGATCAACATGGGTTTTGCAGAAAAATTTATCCATAGGGGTACCACGGGCTGACGGTTCATTCCCCATGGCCGGGCCTTCCATGCCTTCCATTTATGGAGTGAGGTGAGGTTTCAACCACCATCTCTACTTTCATTAACTGCCTTTTCTCGAGAAATCAATGAGATTAAATTCCCAGGGGGCAACCACATGGTTCTCTTGGATAGGACACCATATAAACACACAATTGTGGGGCCGCTCAAAAGTGGTTTGGGCTCATACCAATTTTGGGCCCAAAATCCATCTCCTTTCGCCACGTAGTCCTTCTTCCTTACCATGGTTTCAATTGTGGGACTGCTCAAGAAAATTATTGCCTGAGCATGTTGTGTCCCCACAATGAACTGTGGTTGTAGATATAGTATCAATCTGAGATCTAGGTGCACCTGCTAGATTTAGCGCCATTGCCAAGCTTAACCACTCGCCAACTTTAGAATATGCCAAACTGTGCCCTAGGGGGGGATGCTACTTTTGACATTGAACAATAACACCTCTTGAAGGATGATCTGACATGGTGGCCTGACATCACCATGCTGATGTGTCATGATAGAGAAGTGATATGTGACACTAAGAAAGAAGCAAATGATATGCCCATGGCTATGTGGACTAAGTGCCACCTATCATTACTGGACAGGTGCTAGGAGTCACAACCAATGAGTGTGCTAGATGTCCATACTGATGACTGCCACATATACTCTTAAATTGATGACTGAGATCTCTTTTGGGTCTCTGGGCTTTGGGAAAATCAAACTTCAAACCTTGTCTTCCTCCATGCATTTTTACCCAAAGCTATGTATATAATGACATGTGTCTCTTGCTGATCAACGAATCAGATTCACTTCGGGCTTTCGGGACTTTAGGCCTTCGGGACCTTGGTGATTTTCTCATTTTAAAACTCCCAAAGTAAAAATCCCAGAGTGATAGATTTGATGATCCATGGCCCCGCCAATGGATGGTCCAGATTCACTTAAGGACTTCGACGCTTCGACACTTCGGGACTTCGGTGCTTTGTCACTTCGGGACTTCGATGCTTCGACTCTTCGAGACTTCAGTGCTTTATCAATTCTGGACTTCGACGCTTTGGGACTTTGGTGCTTCAACACTTTGGGAGGCACTGTCACTAACATCAGCAACTCCCTATTTATTTTGAGATCAATGGTCCACGATTGCTTCGGAAGTTCGGGCTTCAGCTCTTCAGAATTTTTATGCACTTCTCACTTTAAAATTCCCAAAGATCATTTCCCTGAACTCTTGGATCAACTACCACCTGTACCCCTTTAATATCAATGAATCATGTTCACTTCAGGCTTCGACTCTTTTCATGGTGCTATACTTCGTGCAATTTTGAAATCATGAATACCCGGGGGCCGTAAATCTGGAATGCTTTTGGAATCTCCGCCACTGACAAAATTCAACATGTCTATTGCTTGTTCTTTGAGCCCGAAATGGACTACCATGAAATCTGTGTCCGGTGTCCATGGCTACGGCTTGAGTGAACAAGGGCTTGGACGACCGACTGTGAGAGGAGAAAATAGGGAGACCAGTGACTGAAACACAGGATGCGAGTGCTCACCCTTGGAGAAAAATAGAGGGGCTTGGGGCCAAGATTTCACTCGGGTAAGATATTTAAGGAAAACCAGGGTGTACAAATGAAAAAGGGAAAATAGAGAACGATTTACAAGATGAAGGGGGAAAAACTTAAGATTCGGTCTGCGAAAAGGATACACACACCTATGGCCCTTGACAACCTTATGTGATAACAACAACGTCGGGGAAAATTAGTGGAGTTAGTGAATTCTAAGTGATGGGAAAGATGGATGAGGTCTAAAGGTGATATGGTCTGGTAAGAAAGGATCAGAACATCATGAAAGTGAATTTGAAATCTGCTAGCAAACAAATGGGATAGTTCACAGTACTGATAGATAAACCAACCAAAACCCTTTTCTCAACCCTCAAACAACATGAAAACTTGCATGAAGTGCTTGGTGGACCTGGGCTTGATGCTGATGTATTTCAATTTGCACATGAGTGTTTTCAAGTTGTCCAACCTCCAAACCTACTCTTCATCCAGTCCGCAGCACCAATTCATAATGCATGTCTACCAATTCGCAGCACCTGACTCAAAAATGAATTGCACACTTCGAGGAAGATGTTAGAATATCCAATGGCATGATCCCTGGAAAATCGGTTAAAATATGGTGCTTAAAACAATGAAATCTCCTCTATCATGGTTCTTTAATTTGCAATGATTTCAAATGAAAGCATGATGTACTTAGAGTACATTGCAAACTCTCCTAGTGAGTTGGCAGTGCATACACCTGATTCTGACTTGATACATACGAATAAATGATGACAAAGGGAATCTTGTGTACAACATGGAGGTGTGACATGTCAAGTTGATGATGAAAAATTCAAAGATGTGACTCATGAGGATTTATTCACCTTGTCATGATAACAAAATGCATAACCCAAAGACTCTAGACCAAGGAAAGACTAACTTTAGATTATTCAAATCAAACTTTAAGTGATGACTATAATGAGAAGACATGAAAACCTATGAATTATGTAACTCTATGACTCAAAAAACATAACTGAAATTATTTTTTGACCAATACAATTCTATGTGTTAACAGTGTGTAGAAAAAATCCTTACTTTGCTTAAATCTCGTCGACCTGCTTCTATTGGACAAAAGGTTCTTGGATTGAGGCTGCAACGGTTGTGGTGTTCTTTTGTTCACCTTTTGAACAGACTGTGAAGAAGCCAAATTTTGTAGTATGAGATACTACCTTACAACACTGTTTAGGTGGGATAGTAGTTGGAACTACCTCTAGTATCCTGTAGAGATGACCCCTTAGAGTAAAAATGACACTACAGGGTAGAGACTCGTAAATAGCATGGCACTTCCACATATATGGTTGGTCCAAAAGAACATCACAGACATTCAATGAGGAAACATCACATAATAATTCAGCCTTGAAGGGATCGATGCTGTATGATAATCAACACTATTGGCTGACTCAAAGATCTCATCTCTGGTGAAGCCACCCAATTTCATATAGATGTGAGTGTGGTGTTTATTATCAGACAAATTTCTAAGTGCAAACACAAATTAATCTCCCTAACTTCCACAAGAAGCTAGAAAAAAACAAGACAAAATACAAACTTCACCTGGGGTGACCAAAATAATGTGTAACAGTGTTGTCGACAATCCCAATTGTTTGATGAACTCTTTTGAGATGAGGTTCTTCTGGCTTCCACTATCAACAATGGAATGAAACAGGGTCCCCTCCACCCACATTTGTGAATGAAAGAGATGGTCCCCCTCTTCAGGATCTATTGGTTCTTCTGGTTGAATTGTTGTGATCGCGACAATAACAGTGGAGTCTACGTTGATGATCTGTATTTTTCCATTATTTTTTGAATCTGATTTTGAATCAGGGTTCGGCTCCATGTCTTTGATCTCGAACACCAATGATTGTTTTGAGTGACATTCATTAGTGTTGTTCCAAAGGATTTTGTGGAAATCACACCACTTTCTAGTGTCCTTCTTCTTCTTCCCGTGACCCTTCTTTTCTTTTGGCTTGGATTGGTTTTCAGGATGTTGTTTGTTAGAGATGTCTTTATCATACTTTGGTTGTTTCATATTTGTAGAACCCAACTACCATTTGTTGTTGTGCCTAAATTTATGCTCGATTTTGAGAACATATCGATAGGCAACGCTCAATAATGAGATGTCCATAAAATCCATTTCAGTTTGGATGTACCTATGTAGATGTAATATCCCCAAGGACGAGCCCTGTTGTATTTATGAATTGTAAAATATGTTTTGTAGGTTGGTGAGAGGAATGTTGATAAGTTGGTGGGATTATGTGTTTATTAGACCAAAAAGCCTAAGTGTTAAAGGCCAGGAGCCTGTTTTTGTATATGTAATTATGCAGAATATTAATAAAGATTAAACATCACTGCATGTAGACTGACCACAAAGAAAGAGTGATGGGGGACTAAGCTTCCATAGAGTGGGTAAGGGAAAGGGGGTTGAAAGGTTGGAAAGAGGGTCTAAGATTAGGGCTTAAGTCCTTGATAATAATAATTTATTATTATTCCAAAGCTGTGTGAAAGACATGTTTTTTTTATCCTAATTCCTGGGAGAGGCAATGCATGTAGCTCCAATGTGTGCAAAAGGGAACGCATGCAACTCCAGGAAGACAAGTTTCGACTTGGGTGCATGCAGTTAAAATATGGAGCGTCAGATGAGTTGGGGGTTCATTCTACCATTTTCCTGATCCTCCATCTGAGACCATGAGACCTTTGTGATCGACCTCTGCTTAATTTTCTTATCACGTATCCTAAAAACCCAAAATCTAAAAACCATTTTGTTTATTCTGAGGAACTCGACACCTGCATAATCACCTTAGTTGTGTTGTGTTTTAGCATGGGATGTTGCCGCCTTCAGTGCCATGCCCATCTACTTTTACTACTGTCATCCCTGTGTGAATGAGTGTTGAACCGTTGTTGTTGTCTTCACCTGGTTGGAGCTAAGTCGAGGAGTGTGTCGAAGAAGCAAGTTGTCAGGCCCGTGGTAGAAGAAACAAGTTGTTAGGCCTATGATCAACTCTCTCTAGGTGAGTGAGAGTCTGCTAGGAAGTGATTTTCTCCCAGAAAGAGTCTAGCACCAGCTATGGAGCTCTGAGAATTCCTGATCCGATCTGTTGCTGAGACCCAGAGAGGGAGGTGCAACATCGATGGACTGTGCTTGTGAAGATGTATACTCCAGGGTGGAACATGCATGTGGGGAATGATATTTCATGAGTAGTGGGCGTAAGAAGGCTCCTGGAGAGAATCCTTCCTGTTGCATTGTGTAGTTTTCCTGTAACCTTAGCCTAGTCTAGGATTCCCTTACCTTGGGTGGAGCTTAGTCCCAGCTCGGGGATGACCCACTGCTGAGCGTGATGAGTAGCGTAGTCTAAGGCTGGGAGGTTCTTGGAAGGTCTACATGTAATTGGTGGAGTTACTACAGTTTCAAAGATAAGTATCATTATGTGTTTAATTTCAATTAAAATGCATGTCTGTGATGCTAGTAATATTATCATGTATTCCGTTGCAAGTGGAATTATTGTTAATTCTAATTAATTCTATATGTTAGCAGTAATTATGTGTTTACTCTATGTTAACTCATTTAACTTCATTTAACTTCATTCTTTATAAGTGTTATTCCGCGTAGTAGCATTGCCCGATAGTGGGGTTGATGGCGACGGACGTTACAATATGGTATAAGATCCCAAGGTTTCAACACTAAGCCTGGATGGGGTTTCAAAGTTTGAATGTTTTCTAAGTGCCAAGGGGTTACCTGGATGTGTTAGAAAGCTTAGGAGGAGTAGCGGTAGAATAAAACCACAGTCGGTGTGGTAATTTACCCCAGAGAGAGAGAGAGCTCAACACTTGGGGTGTTGGAGCTATAGGATCTATTCGAAAGGAAAGGAAAAAACTTTACGACTGTCAGATTTGGAGAAGGTACAAGATGGTTATCCTAGAATCCTTTTAGAGTTCGAAAATAAGGAGAAGCAGGGTGTGCTGAGGCACAAACCTCCGAAAACTGAAACTTCGAAGTCTCGAGGAGATCTACACCATAGATTATGGGAAAAGATCTTAACCGTTGGATCAAGCAGAAGAGTAGATTGTAATTTCAGGAATTTAGCTATCGGGAGAAGCGAGATGTGTCAATGCACAAAATTTCGAAGTCTAAAGTTTCGAAGTAAAAAGGGTAGACGTGGTGGGGGCCGGATGACGTCACCTGGGGTGACATGGACCTTCCTAAGTGTGCCACATGTCATTGCCTTAGTTGGTTACATTTGTACTATGTGGGCCTGGAGGGTAGAGAAGCTCGGAAGTTCAGAAGTCAGACATAGGAAGGAAGCAAGCGTGAGAGCTTTCGAAACTTGAAGTTCCAAAATTTTGAAGTCCCAAAGCTCCGAGTCCCGAAGCTTCAATGAAAAAAGTCCACAATGAGTATCAGTCTTTGGATGCTAGATAGACGTGAACCGTTGATCCACCCTGCTTCGTAATTTCAGTAATTGAAACTCTGAAGGACTGTGGGAGGTACTTTGAAGACTTTCGACATGCGAAGTCCTGATTTGCAAAGAAAAGGAGCTAGAACATTGGATCATGGGGAAAGTCTGGATCGTTGATTCGATGTGTGTGAAGTTCATGTTTCGGAGGAAATGAGGTGAGCTAACATCCGGGGATGTGAAGCACAATTTTTTCGAAGTGCTTGGAAGTTGGGGCCATGTCATATCCCAATGACACAATCAAAGGGGTCTAGTGGGAGGAGCTAGCACCTAGAGGATTCGTGATTTGGAAAATCGAGAATCGGGAGGATCGACTTTGGCCCACAACATAATTCCCTAAATGCGAAGTCGCGAAGCGCCTTCTTGGATAGGCGAGTTGTCACAACCCATGATCACATGGGCAAGAGACTAAGAGAAGGGTCTAGTGCCTGAAAGAGTGTTGCAAAATAGACCAGAGCTCAGAAATAAATGAAATTTGGAAATTTTCTTGGTTCATATTGGTTTATGAATTCTGTGGGATTTTTTAAGGATTAGTGGCTTGAAAAATTTTGGTTGACTGCATGTTGTGTTTGCAGAGTTCAATGAGTGTCAGGACCACAATGAATTAACACCGAGTGCAAATAAATGGAGGAGACACAGAATGCTTCCAGTTCAGAGAGTGAAGCTAAAGGGATGGATGTTCATTTGGGAGTTGAAGGGTCAAACTCCAATGGGCATGGAGAAGAGATATATAAGGAAGGGCATATGATGAAAATCATTGAAAGATTTTAGAAATATGCCCAAAGTCACCGAAAAGATAGCAGAAATCTCATGAAAGATAAAGAACAATAGGGAGAATTCAACTTAAAGTTGATGAAGAGTCTGGAGAGAATAGAAAAGAAGTTGGACAAGGAGAGAGACTTGAGAAAAATAGGGAGTCAGTAGACTTCTGAGGGAATAAGATCAAGGAGTGTTGGTAAACACCATCATCACTCGCAAGGTCACTCCAAGAGGAGGGCACACAGTAGTTCAATCCCATATCCTATCAGAAAGCATAGGAGATCTGAAGTGGATGAACTAAAGGGAGAAATGAATAAGATTAATCCTCCCACATTTGATGGAGAGCACTAGAAGGATGAAGATGCTGAAACATGGTTTCTTGGCATGAGGAAATATTTCCAACTACAAAATTATTCCTCTCATGCAGAAGGAAGAATTGTGATGTATCAAATGAAAGGAAAAGCATCCATGTGGTGGGATCAACTTGTGTAGGTGAAACACATTAGAGAGAAAGAGATCACTTGGAAGGAATTCAAAATATATTTCGAGAATAAATACTTGACTAAAATATACTATGACAAAAATATGAAAGAGTTCTTTGAACTCAAACTGAGTAGCATGACCATTGATGAATACGAATGAATATTTTTGGAATTGATGAAGTATGTTTCATTCATCAAAGATGAGATCATCAAGATTCAAAGGTATCTGAGTGGAATGCCACCTTTCATCAGTGACAAGATCCAGTATGATGACCCTAATACCATGGAAGAAACTATAATAAGAGAGAAATTCTTATATGAGGAGAAAAGAGAAAATCCTACTTTTCGGAAGGCTTGGGATGACTAGAAGAAGTTTAAGAAAGAAAAAAGGCAAGATGAAAACAAACCTCCCTTTTTCAGAAATAGTCCTCAAGGACAACCATCGTTTAGAGAACCGAGAAAGGCTGACATAGGGGAAAAAAGGCCAAGGAAGATGCCCATTCAGTGTTGGGGTTGTCAGGGGAACCACAAGTATAGAGATTGTCCCCACAAAAATGGAAAAGTGAGAGCTGTCCATAATTTTCAGCAAGATGAAACAGTGAAAGACATGGGAAGTAGAATGTCAAGGATCTACGCAGCCCTGGACAAGAAGCAAGCAAAATATTAGTCACACATGATTGAAGTGGAAGGTATGATCAACAACCATGCCTTTTATATTTTAATTGATTCGGGGGCTAGCCATAGTTATATAGATCCTAGAGTGGTGGAAAGTATGCATTTACCAAGAAGAAAGCATGAGAAGTATTGGTTAGTGCAGTTGGTGTTAAATTTTTAATTAAAATAATGTACCAAGGCAAGTGTTTCTCTTCCCTAGGCGCCTAAGGGGAGAAATTGCCGAATGTGGGTCTTAGTCAAATTAATTTGTGAGATGCAAATTAAAAGATAACTTTATGATTAAAGTGAGGGTGAGTGAAGAGACACCAAATCTCAGCCACCCATCTAATCTAATCTCAGCAGTTAGATTAGAAAACTCATCACCTTCCCTCATGAGGTTGATTAAGGCAAGTGGGCGCACCCATTCTTGAGAGTTGAAGAAATCTTGGTGAGATGCCAAGAACAGGAAATAAGTTGATGCAGCAGCAGTCTTGTTGAGAGAACAAGAGAGGAGCTGAAGCATTCTTGTTGAGAGAACAAGAGAGAGCAAGAGACAGGTCGAGCTAGAGAAAAGAGACAGCAGCAGCAATTTCTGGGAGCATTGGCATGCACTCCAAGGTTGCCGAATAGCATTGTGAGGCACAGAAATTGAATCTTAGCAAAGTTTTGGCACGAATTTCGTGATAGTCCGTCTAGCATAAATTGTCGTACAGTTGTACGAATTTATGGTTCAGAAATTGAGAAGCAAAGCTACAGGAATGTCCAGATAAGTTTGTGTCAATTTCTAAAGATGAATATGCTGTAAAAGAATTTCTCAGAATCTCATAAATAATACAAATCCCTCTCTCACTGGTTTTCCCCTTGTGGGTTTTTCCAGGGTCAAAGTTAGACCGAAAATATTTGTGTCTAATATTTTCTGAGTTTTTCATATTGCTGATATTTTAATTTCTGTGTTGAAAACGATGTTCATAATCCTCGTGTTTCAGTTCAGAAATTTATTTTCTGTTAAGTTTTTTAGATGCTGAAACACCACTGTAGCTTATGCTGAAACACTAGGATGTAGCATAAGCTGAAACACAGTGCTGAGTATATGCTAAAACAGCAGGCTGAGCATATGCTGAAACATAGTGTTGAGTCTTATGCTGAAACACCGCTGTGAGCAGATGCTGAAACACTAGGCTGTAGCATATGCTGATGCTGAAACACCGTTGTGAGTATATGCTGAAACACATGGCTGTAACATATGCTGAAACAGTGTTGAAACTGAGTTTGGCATTTAAATTTGGCCAAAAAAAATCAGCGAGACTGAAACTGGGTTGGGATTTTGAAAAATTAACATGGTATCAGAGCTGAGTTGAAGAGAGGCAGAAATTTCAGTTGACAGAAAATTGGGACAGCAGTAACTTCAAGAGGAAGTCACTTGGTGAGAGACCAAGGAGAGGATCTTTGGTGAGATGCCAAGATCAAGAAACTCTTGGTGAGATGCCAAGAGAAGGGACCTTTGGTGAGATGCCAAGGTTGAAACAAACAACAGCTTCAGCAGAAGTGGAAGAGTTTTCCACCAAGTTTGACAAGGAATTTTCCTTGATTGCATGTCTATCCTCGAGGACCACTACTCCGGATACTTGGTATATTGACAGTGGTGCCTCTCGCCATATGACATCAGTTCGTGAGAACTTGATAGATCTTACTCAGTGTGGAGATGTAGAGGTAGTGCTTGGAGATGACCGGGGGGTCAGGTTGGCTGGTTGTGGGGCCGTATCATTTCGGAGGGAGTCTTTGCCTCCCATGACTTTGACAGAGGTTCTTTATGTTCCGGGCTTGAAGAAGAACTTAGTGTCAGTTTCTACTATTGAGGAGAAGGGCTATGA
>SNQJ01S0018908.1:251579-264853 GCA_010110895.2 Picea sitchensis
TGTGAGATGCAAATTAAAAGATAACTTTATGATTAAAGTGAGGGTGAGTGAAGAGACACCAAATCTCAGCCACCCATCTAATCTAATCTCAACTTTTAGATTATAAAACTTCTCACCTTCCCTCATGAGGTTGATTAAGGCAAGTGGGCGCACCCATTCTTGAGAGTTGAAGAAATCTTGGTGAGAGGCCAAGAGATTTTTGGTGAGATGCCAAGAATAGGAAAGAAGTTGATGCAACAACAGTCTTGTTGAGAGAACAAGAGAGGAGCTGAAGCATTCTTGTTGAGAGAACAAGAGAGAGCAGGAGAGAGGTCGAGCTGGAGAAAAGAGACAGCAGCAGCAATTTCTGGGAGCACTGGCATGCACTCCAAGGTTGCCGAATAGCATTGTGAGGCACAAAAATTGAATCTTAGTAGATTTTTGGCACGAATTTCGTGACAGTCCATCCAACATAAATTGCCGTACAGTTGTACGAATTTCTGGTTTAGAAATTGAGAAGCAAAGCTACAAGAATTTCCAAATAATTTTGTGTAAATTTCTGAAGATGAATATGCTGTAAAAGAATTTCTCAGAAGCTCATAAATAATACAAATCCCTCTCTCACTAGTTTTCCCCTTGTGGGTTTTTCCAGGGTCAAAGTTAGACCAAAAATATTTGTGTCTAATATTTTCTAAGTTTTGCATATTGCTGATATCTTAATTTCTGTGTTGAAAACGATGTGCATAATCCTAATGTTTCAGTTCTGAAATTTATTTTCTGTTCAGAAATTTATTTTCTGTTAAGTTTTTTAGATGCTGAAACACCACTGTAGCTTATGCTGAAACACCAGGCTGTAGCATAAGCTAAAACACAGTGTTGAGTATATGCTGAAACAGCAGGCTGAGCATATGATGAAACATAGTGCTGAGTATTATGTTGAAACACCACTGTGAGCATATGCTGAAACACCGGGCTGTAGCATATGCTGATGCTGAAACACCGCTGTGAGTATATGCTGAAACACAGGGCTGTAACATATGCTGAAACAGTGCTGAAACTGAGTTTGGCATTTAAATTTGGCCAAAAAAAATCAGCGAGACTAAAACTGGGTTGGGATTTTGAAAAATTAACAGTTGGCTACATGAACCAAGAGAAAATTCACTGAGTTGGTTAAGTCCTATCCTATGGACATGAATGGACTGAGCATAAAGGATGAATTGAACATTCTGCCTTTAGATTCTTATGACTGTCTAATTGGGATGGACTGGTTGGACCAACACCATGCCATATTGGACTCTCATAACAAGGCATTCACTTTCCTGGATGAGGAAGGAAATAAAAAAACAGTCCAAGAAGTTCCTAGAGCTATTGCTATCAGAGAAATCATAGTAATGCAGCTGAAGAAGTGTTATAGGAAAGGTTGTCAATTATTTGCAGCCCATGTAGAGGAAATACCTAAGGGTAAGGTATCAAAGATTGAATATCATGTGGTGATAAAGGAGTTTGAATATGTATTTTAGGAGGTACCCAGACTACCCCCGAAGAGATATATTGACTTCTCTGTAAACTTAATGCCTGGAGTAGCTCCAGTGTCGAAAGATCCTTATAGAGTGAGTACGCCAAAGATGAAAGAGATACAATTGTAGCTTGAAGAACTTCTGAAGAAGGGGTATATATGCCCAAGCATGTCACCTTGGGGTGCCCCAGTCCTTTTTGTGAAGAAGAAGGATGGGACGTTGAGATTGTGCATTGATTTTAGACAATTGAACAAAGTAACTGTAAAGAACAAATATCCTTTGCCGAGGATTGATGACCTCTTTGATTAGTTGAAGGATGTGAAGATATTTTCGAAGATAGACCTCAGGTCAGGATATCACCAGGTAAGGATAAAGGATGAAGACATTAGAAATACCACCTTTAGAACAAGGTACGGTGATTACAAGTTCACAGTGGTGTCGTTTGGGCTATCAAATGCACCGACTATTTTTATGTGCCTGATGAATGGTGTATTCAGAGACTATTTGGACAAGTTTGTCATAGTCTTTTTGGATGACATCCTGGTGTATTCCAAGTCAGAGGGAGATCATGAACAACATCTGAGGATGGTGTTCCAGGTGCTAAGAGAGCACCAAATGTATGCCAAGTTGAGCAAGTTCTCGTTTTATCAAGAGCAAATCCATTAATTGGGGCATATTATTTTGAAGGATGGGATAGCTGTAGATCCTAAGAAGATTGAGGCCATCAGAGAATGGTCATCACCAAATAATGTGACAGAAGTCATATCCTTTATGGTTCTAGTTGGTTATTACAGAAGTTTTATCATAGGGTTCTCAAGGATAGCTCACCCTATCACTTCCTTGCAAAGGAAGGATAAGAAGTTTCAGTGGACAAAAGATTGTGAGAGAAGCTTCCAACAATTGAAGCAACTGTTAACCAGTGCTCCAATCCTAAGGATTGTAGATATGAATGATGAATTTGTAGTGTGTACAGATGCATGCAAAGAAGGACTAGGAGGAGTCCTCAGTCAGAATGGATTCGTAATTTTTTATGAATCTAGAAAGTTGAAAGAGCACGAAAGGAACTATGCAACTCATGATTTGGAGTTGGCATCCATAATGAATGCTCTAAATAAATGGAGGCATTACCTCATGGGAAGGAGGTTCGAACTGAGAACATACCATAATGGTCTGAAGTATTTGTTTGGTCAGCCAACCTTGAATGCTAGACATAGTAGGTGGCTGGAGTTTCTCTGTGAGAACGATTTTTATATTGAGCATATCAAAGGGAAGGAGAATAAAGTGGTTGATGCACTCAATAGGAGAGTACATGAACTACATGCTACAACCATTAGCATGTAACAAACTGATATTAAAAGCATAATTTTGGAGGCTGCAAATATAGATTTGCAGTAAAGGGATTTGGTATCAAAGCTACAACAAGGTAAGATTCCACAGAAACTGGAGAATTATAAATTGGAAGCTGATGGAACACTCTTGTACAAAAACAAATCTTATGTACCTAATGTCCGGGATTTTAAACTTATGATTTTGAAAGAAATGCATAACGTACCTTATGCTAGGCACCATGGATACCAGAAGACTGTGGCAGCAGTCAAGAGCCATTACTTTTGGCTAGGTATGAAGAAAGAGATTGTTGAATACATTGCTAGATGTATGGAGTGCCATAAGGTTAAATCTGAACACAAGCACCCCACAGGATTGCTGCAGCCTTTACCCATTCTTGAGTGGAAGTGGGAGTTAGTGATAATGAATTTCATCACAGGATTGCCCAGAATAGGAAAGCAACATGAATCAATCATGGTGGTGATGATGGTCAATCTTACGAAAGCTGTCCATTTCATTCCGTTAAAGACTACTCACAAGGCAATGGATGTTGCCGGCATCTTTATGAAGGAAGTGGCATGATTGCACAGAATTCTCAAGACAATTCTATTTGACAAAGACCCGAAATTTACTTCAAACTTCTGGAAAGGGTTATTCAAGGGGTTCAGAATGAATCTGAACTTCAGTATGGCCTATCATTATGAGTTGGATGGGAAAACAGAGTGGGTGAATCGAGTAATAGAGGACATATTGACGATGTATGTGATGGACAAACCATCGAAATGTGAATACTACCTATATTTGGTAGAATTCGCCTACAATAATGGGTATCAAATATCATTGAAGATGATCTCATTTGAAGCACTTTATGGCAGAAAGTGCAATACTCTAGTAAGATGGGATAATCTAGCTGATAGAGAAGTGGTTGGGCCAGAGTTCCTCAAGGAAATGGAAGAGAAAATACTAAAAATTAAGAAGAATTTGAAAGCTACCCAAGACAGGTAGAAAAGTTATGTTGATAAGAACAGAACCCACAGAGAGTTTAAAGTGGGAGAGCATGTTTTCCTGAAAGTGAAAGCTAACAAATGTTCCCTGAAACTAGGAAACTGCGCCAAGCTGGTAGCCATATTTTGTGGGTCATTTGAAATCCTAGAAAGGATTGGGCCAGTTGCATATATGTTTGCATTACCTTCATCCATGACTGTACATAATGTGTTTCATGTTTCATTTCTTAAGAAATATATACCTGATCCTCATCATGTAATTGATTGGAATTTGATTCGAGTGGAGCAAGAAGGTGTCCTGCAAGTGTATCTTGTGCGCATATTCGACCGGAAAAGGAAATAGCTCCAGAATCGAGCCATAGGGCTTGTAAAGGTCCAGTGGACCTGGTACGGTCCTGAGGACATGACATGGGAACATGAAGATGCTATGCGGGTAGAATACTTGCATATTTTTGAAGATTTTGAAAATCTTGTTGATGTTGTGTAAAGAATTGCACTAAGGACAGTGCAAAAATAAGGAGAGGGGATTGTAATATCCCCAAGGATGAGCCCTATTGTATTTATGAATTGTAAAATATGTTTTGTAGGCTAGTGAGCCAAATGTTTATAAGATGGTGGGATTATGTGTTAAAGGCCAAGAGCCTAAGTGTTAAAGGCCAGGAGCTTGTTTTTGTATATGTAATTATGCAAAACATTAATAACGATTAAACATCGTTGTGTGTAGACCAACCATGAAGAAAGAGTGATTGGGGACTAATGTTCCACAGAGTGGGTAAGGGAAAGGGGGCTGAAAGGTTGGAAAGAGGGGCTAATCTTAGGGGATAAAGTCCTTGAGAATAATAATTTATTATTATTCCAAAGTTGTGTGAAAGACTTTTTTTTTTTATCCTAAGTCCTGGGAGAGGCAACACATGCAGCTCCAACATGTGCAAAAGGGAATGCATGCAGCTCTAGGAAGACATGTGTCGACCTAGTCACATGTAGTTAAAATCTGGAGCTTCAACTGAGTTGGGGGTTCATTCTTCCATTTTCTCTATCCTTCGTCTGAGACCGTGAGACCTCTATGATCGACCTCTGCTTAATTTTATTATCACGTATCCTAGAAAACCAAAATCTGAGAACCGTTCTATGTCTTCTAAGGAACCCGACACCTGAGTAATCACCTTAGTTGTGTCGTGTTTTAGCGTGGGATTTTTCTGCCTGTGGTGCCATGCCCATTGACTGTTGCTACTATCATCCATGTGTGAATGAGTGGTGAACCATTGTTGTTGTCCTCACTTGGTTGGAGCTGAGTCGAGGAGTGTGCTAAAGAAGCGGGTTGTCAGGCCTGTGGTATAAGAGACAGGTTTCTAGGCCTATGATCAACTCTCTCCAGGTGAGAGTGAGTCTACTAGGAAGTGGTTTTCTCCCAGAGAGAGTCCAACACCAGCTATGGAGCTCTGAGAATTCCTGATTTGGCCTATTGTCGAGACCCAGAGAGGGAGGTGAAGCACCGATGGACTGTTCTTATGAAGGTGTATACTCCAGGGTGGTGGGGAATGAGAGTCCATGAGTAGTGGGCATAAGAAGGCTCCTGGAGAGAATCCTTCTGGTTGCACTGTGCAGTTTTCCTGTAACCTCAGCCTAGTCTAGGATTCCCTTGCCTTGGGTGAAGCTTAGTCCCAGCTTGGTGGTGACCCACTGCTGAGCATGATGAGCAACGTGGTCTAAGGCTAGGAGGTTCATGGAAGGTCTGCACATAGTTGGTGGAGTTACTACAATTTCAAATATAAGTATCATTATGTGTTTAATTTCAATTAAAATGCATGTCTGTGATGCTGGTAATATTATCATGTATTCCGTTGCAAGTGGAATTATTGTTAATTCTAATTAATTATGTATGTTAGAATTAATTATGTGTTTACTCTATGTTAGCTCATTTAACTTCATTTAAATTCATACTTTATAAGTGTTATTCTGCATAGTAGAGTTGACCGACAGTGGGGTTGATGGCCGGGGATGTTACAGTAGGGCTCCATGGTATTTCAGAATCAAATGTTGCTCAAAATCTTTGATACCAAGATTGGTTCACAAGGTATGAAATGTTTTGGTGAACTCTGACACTACTTGTCCCCTCTCTTGACGCATCGTGGTCCATCTCATGTACCGGTCATCATAGTTACCAACAGGGCAATATTGTTCATTGACCACATCCACAAAACAATCCCAAGTGGGATCGACCCCATATATTCCAGACTCCTCTGTGGAAATTTTCTCCCAGTAAGTTTACCACCAATGTTTGACATGGGGGAGAGCTTTAAAGAGTGCGAAGGTGATCTTTTCTCTGTTGGAAAATTTGTGAATAGAGAAATAAACTTCTAGCAGATTTAACCATTTTTCTAGGGAATTTGTATCTATCTATCCTTAAAATATGGGAATATCCAAATTAACTTGTATCTTGAAAGGAGAGGTGCCTCCAAAGTGGTTGCTTGATGAATACATGTTGGTTGTTATTAGAAGGCATTGAAAGATGTGGGAAAAATTCCCCATCATTTTGTCCCTCTGTCATGTGAGAGATTGCTCAAGCATTAGATTAATAAAATCGTCTGCTCTATCATTCTTCTTTTATTCTGACATGGAGGGTTTCTTGGGCATGCGAGAGTTATTTTCCTCAAGAGAGACAAGTTCAAGACCCAACTTGTTATACTCAGATCTCGTCGGGGACATGCACTGAAACAAATGATTAAGAGCATCTTGTTCTAATACCACTGATCCATATTATTTTCGGCATGAAATGAGAGAGAAGATATAATAAAGAAATTTACATATATATATGAGATATACAATAATATAACATAGATTTATCAGAGACATAACCATAAACACAGGGATACAGTAATGCACAATTTCTATTAATAAGCGAAATGTACAAAGACTGTAAAAATATAGGATGAAAGACTCGTTAGAATGGTGGCAACTTCTCTATGAGACTAGATGTGGTGGATACTCAGATTCACAAGAAGATGGATTACAATGAGGCTCTAAAGGATTTTTTAACATAAAGAAAGTCCAAAACCCTAACCCTAAAAGATCAAAAGGCAATAGTTTTGTGGATACTATTTTGGGTAGTTTGGTGTATCAACTTCCAGGCGGCGTAACATTGGCATACGATCTCTGTTTGGGGTGTATGATAGCTCGTTGGAAAGGTATCATCGAGGAGATTCATTTATCAAGAAAAACTTAATTTATCAAGAAAAACTTCATTTAGGCCCTAAAAATGGCCTCAGAAGTATAGGAACCGAAAAACTACTAAAAATAGTAACTTGGAAGAAGATTGTTTTCAGCCACAATGAATAGGCGCATGGCCACCGATATCCACCTAGATAAATACTCACTCCTTAGGAAGAAATGGTATCTATTGCGTTGAGTGCACATGGGAGAGGGAAAAATGTTTGTTGAATCTGCATCTTGATGAGCTACTTTCCTTGCTGGAGAAGTTGCGCTACTTAGCGTGTTGAAGGTTGTCACAAACATGTGGATGGAAGGGTTGGACCTTTTTAAATGACCTACTTACATGAGATGAATATGTGCATAAGGAATTCTTTCACTTTTCTTGAATCTTGTTGACCTGATTTTGTTGAAGAGAAGGTGCTTGGATTGAGTCTGCAGCGGTTGCAGCATTCTTACATTCACCTTTTGAACAGACTGTGAAGAAGCTGAATTTTGTAGTAGGAGATACTACCTTGCAGCAATGTTTAGGTGGGACAATAGTTGGAACTACCTGTGGTATCCTATAGAGATGACCCCCCAGAGTAACATGACACTACGAGGTCGAGAATCATAAACATCATGGTGCTTCCACATATATGGTTGGCCCAAAATAACATCACAGAAATGCAATGAGAAAACATCACATATTACCTCATCCTTGAAGGGATGGATGCCGTATGAAAATTGACACTACTGGTTCACACAAGAATCTTGTCCCTAGCAAAGCCATCCGATGTTCTATGGCCACGCGTGTCGTGTCATCAACAATCCCAACTATTTGACGGCCTATGTTGAGATGAGGTTCTTCTAGCTTCCTCTATCAACAATGAATTGTAATGAGGTCCCCTTCACCCACATATGTGAATGGAAGAGGTGTTCCCCCTCTTCAGGATCTATTGGTTCTTCTGGTTGAATTGTTGTGGTTGCAAAAGTAGAAGTGGGGTATGCATCGATGATCTGTCTTTTTCCATTTTTTTGAATTAGATTATGAATTAGTGTTCGGATCCCTGTCTTTGATCTTGGCCACCAATTATTGTTTTGAGCGACATTCATCAGTGTTGTGCCAAGGGATTCTGTGGAAATAACACAACTTTCCAGTGTCCTTCTTCATCTTCCCGTGGCCATTCTTTTCATGTGGCTTGGACTGGTTTTCGGGAGGCTATTTGTTAGGGCCATCTTTATCGTACTTTGGTTGTTCTGGATTTTTAGACCCGAATTCCCCTTCTGGTGCCTAAATTTTTGTTCAATTTTGAAATCATATCGATAGGAAGATTCCAGCGATGAGATGTCTAGAAACTCCATTTCAGTTTGGATGTACCTATGTAAAGCCCCATGGTATTTCAGAAAAACATTCTGCTCAGAATATTTGATACCCAACTTGGTGCACAAGGTATAAAACGTGTTGTTGAACTCTGGTACTATTTGGCCCCTCTCTTGATGTAGTGTGGTCCATCTCATGTACTGGTCATCATAGTTACCAATAGGGTAAATATTGTTCCTTGACCACATCCACAAAAAAATCCCAAGTGTGCTCAGCCCCATATATTCTAGAATCCTTTGTGGAATTTTTCTCCCAGTAAGTTTCCCACCAATTTTTGACATGGGGGAGAGCTTTAAGGAGTGCGAAGGTGATCTTTTCCCTGTTGGAAAAATTGTGAACATAGAAATAACCTTCTAGCATATTTAACATTTTTCTAGACCATATGTATCTATCTGTCCTTCAAATACGATAATATCCAAATCAACTTGTACCTTGAAATGTGAGGTACTTCTAAAGTGGTCTCTTGATGAAGATGCACCGATTTTTATTGGCAGGCATTGAAGAACGTGGGAAAAATTCTCCATCATTTTGTCCCTCTGTCGCATGAGAGATTGCTCAAACAACAGATTAATAGAATTGTCTGCTTTGTCGTTTTTATTTTCTTCCGCCATGGAGGGTTTCTTTGGCACGTGAGAGCGATTTTCCTCAAAAGATACAAGCTCGAGAACCAACTTTCTATACTAAGACCTCATCAGGGACATGCACTTAAAAAACGATCAAGAGAAGCCTCCTCTGATACCACTCATCAGTATTATTTTTGGCATGAAATGAGAGAGGAGATATAATAAATAAATGTACATATATATATCATATATCCAATAATATAACAGATATTTATCAGAGATATAACCATAAACACAAAGATACAATAATACACAATTTCTATTAATAAGCGAAATGTACAAGACTGTAAAAATACAAAATGAAAGATTCGTTAGAATGGTGGAAACTTATCTATGAGACTATATGTGATGGCTACTCACATTCGCAAGAATATGGATTAAAATGAGGCACTAAAGGATTTTTTAACATAAATAAAGTCCAAAACCCTAACCCTGAAAGATGAAAAGGCAATAGTTTTGTGGACACTGTTTTGGGTAGTTTGGTGTATCAACTTCTGGGGGGCATAACTTTGGCATACGATCTCCGTTTGGAGCGTATGATAGCTCGTTGGAAAGGTATCATCGAGGAGATTCATTTTGGAGTATTAATTATATAATTTGGTTGCCAATAAGGTTCTTTATCTTAAAAAAAAACATTTAGGCCCTCAAAATGGCCTCGAAAGTTTAGGAACTGAAAAACTACTAACAATTGTAAATTGGAAGAAGATTGTTTTCAGCGACTGTGAATAGGTGCATGGCCACTGATATCCACCTAGATCAATACTCACTCCTTAGGAAGAAATGGTATCTATTTCGTTGAGTGCCCATGGGAGAGGGAAAAACGTTTGTTGAATTTGCATCTTGATGAGCTGCTTTCCTTGGTGGAGAAGTTGCGCTACTTAGCGTGTTGAAGGTTGTCACAAACATGTGGTTGGAAGGGTTGGACATTTTTAAAAGGCCTATTTACATGAGATAATTATGTGCATAAGGAATCCTTGCACTTTTCCTCAATCTTGTTGACCTGATTCTGCTGAAGAGAAGGTGATTGGATTGAGTCTGCAGCGGTTGTGGTGTTCTTACGTTCACCTTTTGAATAGACTGTGAAGAAGATGAATTTTGTAGTAGGAGATAATACCTTGTAGCAATGTTTAGGTGGGACAATATTTGGAACTACCTATGGTATCCTATAGATATGACCCCCCAGAGTAACAATGACACTATGAGGTCAAGAATCATAAATAGCAGGGTGCTTCCACATATATGGTTGGTCCAAAAGAACATCACAGACATCCAACGAGGAAAAATCACATATTACCTCATCCTTGAAGGGATGGATTCTGTATGAAAATCAACACTATTGGTTGACACAAAAATCTTGTCCCTAGCAAATCCACCCGATGTTCTATGGCTGCATGTGTGGTGTCGTCGACAATCCCAACTGTTTGATGACCTATGTTGAGATGAGGTTCTTCTGGCTTCCTCTATCAATAATGAATTGCAATGAGGTCCCCTTGACCCACATCTGTGAATGGAAGAGGTGTTCCCCCTCTTCAGGATCTGTTGGTTCTTCTAGTTGAATTGTTGTGGTTGCAAAAGTAGAAGTGGGGTATGCGTCGATGATCTATCTTTTTCCATTTTTTTGAATTAGATTATGAATTTAGTGTTCGGATCCTTGTATTTGATATTGTCCACCAATTATTGTTTTGAGCGGCATTCATCAGTGTTGTGCCAAGGAATTCTATGGAAATAACACCACTTTCCAATGTCCTTCTTCATCTTCACGTGACCATTCTTTTCATGTGGCCTGGACTAGTTTTCGGGAGGCTATTTGTTAGGGTCATCTTTATAATACTTTGGTTGTTCCGGATTTTTATACCCAAATTCCCCTTTGTTCCGGTGCCTAAATTTTTGTTCAATTTTGAAAGCATATCGATAGGCAGATTCCAGCGATGAGATGTCTAGAAAGTCCATTTCAGTTTGGATGTACCTATATAGAGCCCCATGGTATTTCATAATTTTTTTTTGCTCAGAATATTTGATACCCATCTTGGTGCACAAGGTATGAAATGTTTTTTTGAACTTTGGTACTGTTTGGCCCCTCTCTTGATGTAGTGTGGTCCATCTCATGTACTAGTCATCATAGTTACCAATTGGGTAAATATTGTTCCTTGACTGCATCCACATAAAAATCCCAAGTGTGCTTAGCCCCATATATTCTATACTCCTCTGTGGAATTTTTATCCCAGTAAGTTTCCCACCAATTTTTGACATGGGGGAGAGCTTTAAGGAGTGCGAAGGTGATCTTTTCCCTGTTGGAAAAATTGTGAACATAGAAATAAACTTCTAGTAGATTTAACATTTTTCTAGACCATATGTATCTATCTATCCTTCAAATACGATAATATCCAAATTAAATTGTACCTTGAAAGGTGAGGTACCTCTAAAGTGGTCGGTTTATGAAGATGCATTGATTTTTATTGGCAGGCATTGAAGGATGTGGAAAAAAATCTACATCATTTCATCCCTCTGTCGCATGAGAGATTACTCAAACAATATATTAATATAATCGTATGCTTTTTTATTTTTCTTTTCTTCTGCCATGGAGGGTTTCTTTGGCATTAGAGAGTGATTATCCTCAAAATATACAAGCTCGAGAACCAACTTTCTATACTAAGACCTTGTCAGGGACATGCACTTAAAAAAATGATCAAGAGAAGCCTTGTCTGATACCACTGATCCGTATTATTTTCAGCACGAAATGAGAGAGGAGATATAATAAATAAATGTACATAAATATATCAAATATCCAATAATATAACAGATATTTATCAGAGATATAACCATAAACACAAATATACAATAATACCCAATTTCTATTAATGAGTGACATGTACAAGACTGTAAAAATACGGAGTGAAAGACTTGCTAGAATGGTGCCATCTTATCTTTGAGAAGAGATGTGATGACTACTCAAATTACAAAGAATATGGATTAAAATGAGGCTCTAAAGGCCTTCTTAAATTAAATAAAGTCAAAAACCCTAACCTCGGAAGACGAAAAGCCAACAATTTTGTGGACCCTGTTTTGGGTAGTTTGGTGTATCAACATTATGGGGGTGTAACTTTGACACACTATTTCCGTTTGGGGTGTGCGATAGCTTCCTGGAAAGGTATCGTCAAGGAGATTCATTTTTGGGGTTCAATCAGATCCATTGGGAAACATTGATGTGATCGATCCCCCAAAAAAATTCATTTAGGACCTCAAAGTGGCCCCAAAAGTTTTGGAACCAAAAAACTGATAAAAATAGTAAATCACCAGAAGATTGTTTTGAGCCAGTTGGAATAGGTGGGTGGCCATAGATATCCACATGGATCAATCCTACCTCCTTAGGAATAAATTGTCTCCATTGAGTTGAGTGCCAGGGGGAGAGGGAAAAATGTTTGATGAATCTGCATCTTGATGAGCTGCTTGCCTTGTTGAGCTTGTTGAAGGTTGTCACGAACCTGTGGCAAGAAGGGTTGAACCTTTTAAACCAGTCTAGATACATGAGATGACTGAGTGCAGAAGGAATCCTTTCAATTTTCTTCAATATTATTGATTTTCTTCTGCTTGACAGAAGGTGCTTGGATTGAGGCTGCATTAGTTGCAGTGTTCTTTTGTTCACCTTTCGAAAAGACTGTGAAGAAGATGAATTTTGTAGTATGAGATACTACCTTGCAGCACTGTTTAGGTGGGACAGTAGTTGGAACTACCTCTGGTATCCTGTAGTGATGACCCCCTAGAGTAATAATGACACTACAAGGTCGAGACTCATAAATAGCATGGCCCTTCCACATATATGGTTGGCCCAAAAGAACATCACATACATCCAACGAGGCAACATCACATAATACCTCATCCTTGAAGGGATGGATGTTGTATGAAAATCAAAACTGTTGGTTGACACACAAATCTTGTCCATGGCAAAGCCACCCGATGTTGTATGGCTATGGGTGTGGTGTTGTTGACAATCCCAACTGTTTGACAACCTTTGCTGAGATGAGGTTCTTCTGTCTTCTGCTAGAAACAATTAAATGCAATGGGGTCCCCTTCACCCACATCTATGAATGGAAGAGGCATTCTGCCTCTTTAGGATTTGTTGGTTCTTGTGGTTGAATTGTTTCAATCATAATAGTAGCAGTGGGGTGTGTGTTCATGGTCTGTCTTTTTCCATTATTTTCTAAATTAGATTCTGAATTAGGGTTCGACTCCTTGTATTTGATATCGTCCACCAATT
>SNQJ01S0018908.1:278393-295803 GCA_010110895.2 Picea sitchensis
AGAGGTGGGTGCCTCAAGGGGGGATGCACAGAACAACCGGACCTCGGCCTTCGACCCTTCACGGGTATATCCCTACCTTATGGTGATTGGAACACTAGACTTGGAGGATTTGAAGTTCCCTATTTGTCAACTTCTATGTTTGAAAATGTGAAAACCAGATAATGGGGGGTTATTTGGATGCCTTCCCTCGAAATCCTACCTAGACTAAAATTTTCTTTTGGCACCTCCTGTGGAGGACAACTTAGTGAGTTGTTAGAAAGATTTTTAGATGAAATTCTTTTGTGAGGCTAGGGGTGAAAACCAACCTCGTTTGATTAAAAGTGGGAGTGGATAGTCCAATCAAGAAAAGATGGGGTGTTTTCAGAATCCCTTTTGAGGAAACCTACTTTAGACCACCACGTTTCGAGACGAGGCTATGTGAGTGAGAAAGTGAGTTTTGTGTGTGAGTGAAAGTGTAGCAAATTTTAGTTATTTAGATGTCACCTTGTAGCATGTGGACATCGCTTGGTCCTTTACAAGAGCTTGATTACCTAAATAAGCTAGATGTCATTGGTACAACCTTGCGGAATTTTAAAATCCCTAGGAAACTAGCATGTGGACATGTGGTCCGTTACTATCCTTTATCTCCCTATGTGTGAGTTAATCTATAAAAGCATGAAACTAGCCTAGATTGAACATGTGGGCATGTGTGGGCCCATTACAAACCTTTAACTCTCCTAGTTTTTGATCTAAGAAAGCAAAATCCCAAACACTATCCTACTTTTGTGACATGTGGGAATGTATGGGACCGTTACAAATTTAATATATGTTTGAAAAATGAAACTAAGAGGGGTCCCAAGAAAGGGCCTTTGTCCTCTCCTAAAGGTTTTGAAATTTTTGTTAAGGGAGATGAGATCGTTTTCATAATCCTTTTTTGGTTCTCAAGATCGCTTGATGGTGCAAGAGAAGAGCATACTCAAGATTGTTACTTGCAATTTCGAGTCCCAAATGTGAGTTTAGATGTGATTAGAATTGATGTTCAACTTAGATTTATAAACCAAAGCAAGCCATCCATGTGGCAAAAAGAAAATAAGGGAAAATGATTTTTATCCACCTAAGTGCCTATGTTTGTTTGATTATCCCCTTTATAAGTTGAGGGGTCTAAGTGGTGCAGTATTTAGAGCATGCATATCATCATTCTTAAAAAGGAAAATGATCTTTCCCCACATCCAAGAGCTTACAATGTCAAATTTAGATCAAATGCGCGCCACACAGTGAATACAAAGGCGCACAGAGCGCACGGGCGCTGTAAAAATTGATATAGAAAGCGCATGCGCGCAGGGAGAAAACGTTGAACACGTGCATGCGCGCACGATGCGCGCCTGTGGGGTGGAATAACTGCGCGCCTGTGATAAAAAACCGAGAAGAAAAATATGGATGGATTTCTCCCAATCTTCTAGTAAATTGACTGGTTAGCAGGTCGGCAGAGGCTGGTTTGTGAACCTGCAAGTTAATGAAATCAAAAGGAAAGAAAAATGAACCCAAATGAGGGAGGAATTGATACCACCTCGCCAGTATGGTTGCCAATCTGGTTGCACCCAATTCGTCACTTGGTGAGCAAATAAAGGGTGCTTACATGCCCAGTTGGGCTCTGCTAGGCATGAAAGCTATAGAGAAAAAGTTAGAAAGAGAAACAACAGAACTATAAACAAGAAATAGATTAAAACAAACTAAAACTATGAGCATATGGAAAAATGAAAAATAAATACAAATGGACCGATATCACCAATGTATAAGCTGATCTATTGATGAAATCCAAAGGCACAATGAAAAAAGGGGACTTGGGTCCCTCCTTTCTCCAATGGAAGGCTCTTGAGGCCCTCACAAGCTTGCTCTCCTTACAATGAAAAGATGAAAATGTGGGTGAAATAACTCCTAGCTTATCCACTCAAGAGAGAGGTGGATAGCTCTTCTAAAATGATGCCTATGTGTTCTTGTCAAAGAATGAGTCCTTAACAATCTTGGCAGCATAACAATACATAGAATTCCTTGAGAAAATGATGGTTATTCATGGCTTTTTATAGCCTAGCATTGGGTGATTATGTAACCTCTTTGGAGTGTGAAAAGGGGCTCTTTAGGGCTCAATTAGGTCTTTGACTAGCCCCTCATGTGGATTGAGCTCGGATTTGGTGTCAAATCGACTTGGGAGCTGATCCATTAGTGGTTGGGAGGCCGACCAATTTCAATAAATGCGCCGTTTAGCAGGTGCACGGGTTTTTCGCCCAACAGCTGCGCATTGTGCGCATATGCATGCATTGTACATTGTTGTTCTGTGCATATGCACGCGCACCCAGATTCTTTAAAGCACCCTTTAATTTTTGGTCACTTGGTATAGTTTTTGACCCTTTTGCAATGCTGTGGAATTAATCCTGTGCCATGAATGACTTCAGTCTTGTTTTGACGATGCGGAGTTCTTGTCGCCATGTGTGGACGAAATTTCAGTGATAACACTAATGTTTTAAATTGCCACGTGTAACCTTTGACCTCTAGATGAGTCTAGCATTTCTGTATCAGCTCAGCCATCTGGTACTTATGCACTAGATTGCCACTATCTGAATACGGTACCGAGTGCACCTTCCATTCAGATCTGGTACTGAATCATTCACTATCGCGATCTGGTACCAATGACCATAGACTGTTCTAGTCTGGTACCAACCACTTGTGTGATGTTCAAATCCGGTGCCATCTACCAAATCTCACCTATCATGATCCGGTACCAATACAGGAAGCAGAATATACCAAGTTTAGCTCCAGATCGTGCCCAAGATAATTGTTGGATGTTTGTTGAATCATCAAAGCTCTAGCCAGGCTATGTTAAGATAGTTTGTTTATTGCTTCATCCTCATACACTTCATTTCATGAGGATGAATCTTAAAATATGTAACCAAATATATAAATTTGACAATTGACTGATCTGCTAAAGATTTCACCTCCTTGTGTTTCACGACTAAGACTATTTAAATAGTCATGGCAAAGATGGTGGAAGTAGTAGAGAGATAGAATAACACATCATATGAACTTTGAAGCAGTGTTACATATTGTAGAACATATTCTAAGTTGAGGTTTAATAGAAGGATGTCATTTATTTCCATGTCTTGATCGTTTATGATTGAATGTAAATTGAGTTGTTAGCATAGTTTAATTCTATGTTTTGAAGTTTGAGTAAGAGTAATGTGTGGATTGAAAGAAAGATTACTGTAGACTCCAGTCGCTGACCTGTTGAAGTGGCAAGGGCCCACCACCCAACAAAGGTCAACATCTTTGTAGATTAGTGTTAGCATTTGATTTCAGTAGAATAATCATGAGATTAGTTGAATCTTGATTCTTTCAGATGATAGCAATATAGTTCAGACTAGGATTTCGATTATATGATTGCTTAGAGATCTTTACTTACTCTGTTTTGCATATGTTATGTTTATGTTCTTATGAATTTGAATTTTCCTAATGGACATGTATGTTGACAACAATGGTCAAACATATTTGGAAAATAACTAGTGAAGTTCACAATAGAATATTGTGAACCACAACATACCTAGTATATTGATTATTGAACTTCCCATGCTATGTCTTGATGATTGATGTGTGATTTCTTTTATGTCTTGATGCTTGATGTGTGATTCCCGTTTCAGAGTTTGATTGCATGATTATCTTCCTGGGTTAGATAATAGAGTTGATCTGTCAAAATAACTCCATCTCATACTTGCATGTGCCTTAATGGAGTAGATAACCTCTCTGTGAAAGACAACCAAAGTGCGTTTTCATTTGCTAGTTTGCTTTGTTTCCAACATGCATAATCTAGAATAGTTATATACTCATGACATTAGAATTACCTTTCTTACTGGTGTTTTGTAACTCTGTTGATTATGAATCCTAGATTGATAATTAATGAGTGCATTATACTAAACATATAAATAACACAACATTTTGGCGTCGTTGTCGGGGAGTTGCAAACGGTAGGAAGTGATTTTTAGCTTAGATTATTTGCATAGGTTTTGAATGATTTTAAAGGCTGCTTGAGGGAGGAGGATAAAACATTTAAGATGTGAGTGAAGAGACACCTAGCCACTAGAGTGGGGTTCTCCGAAGCCAGGTTTCCTTCTTACCTTCTAGATAGAATTAGGATTTCAATTAAGTTAAGAATCAAATTTCCNTTGACACTGGTGTAGGAAACATTCCACCAGGAGAAGGTTCAAGGGGAGCCAGTGAGGCTCCAGAAGAAGATCTTAAAACAAAAGAATCAGCATTGGGGTAGGCATAATGTGAATTTGTTGAACATCTAGGAGACACACAAAATCCAGTTTCTGAACCATCTATTAGTGGAATGGTAGAAGAAGAAGGAAATTTATCCATTGAGACTGAGACCTTTGGGTTTCCAATCTTGGATATTTTCAGAAACATCAGCATGAAAAATATCCCACTATCATCGTTACCCACTTTCAGGGATATGTCAACTGAAGATCTAGACTTATTTTTATTCGAGTTTGACATATTATGTAGAAGCTATAACTACTCAGATGATGCCCAAAAACTTAATCTCTTTCCTGCTACAATGAAGGATTCAGCCTTAAGATGGTTCATGAGCTTAGGAGAAAATACAATCCTCTCTTGGGATCAGATGAAAGACACATTTTTATGGAAATAGCAAGACTATTGTAAGGATAATGCTAAAAATGACATTTTTAAAATGCAACAAACAAAAGATGAAATCACTGAAGACTACTTAGAAAGGTTCTTATACAACTATCATAAATCAAAATTATTCACCACAGACCCATCTGTAGTAAGAACTGCATTTTTGAAGGGTATTAGAGATGACTTCATAGAAGTTTTAAACTTGTTAAGTTCAGGAGATGTGCACCAAAATTCTTTTGTAGAGATTGTAGATTACTGTGGAAGATACTCAAGAGGACAAGCTAAAACAAGAAAAGCACCAAGAGATTCTTTTAGTAGAAATACAAGAAAAAGATTAGGGACTGTCACCAAAATTGAGTTAGGAAACTTATTAGAGAACTTTAAAACATACATCTTGAGCACAATCAGTAACCAGTTAGATAACCTAAAAATGAAAAATAAATAAGAAGAAGAGACTGTTTTAGCAATCTTTTGTCCTAGATGTCGAAAGAAGCATGACGAGAAAGAATGCCCATTAAATGTCATAGAAATCTGTGGCATGTGTACACTAGAGCACCCCACATCTGAGTGTCCAACTTTGCTTGAGATACAAGTCATGTATAGGGGAGGAGGAGTCTCACAGGAACAACCATACCCTTCCAGAAGACCTTGGAGAAAACAAAACCCCAATGCATTTTATGACCCTAATGCACAGTATCAATAGCAACAATGGGGTCCTCCTCCAATGCCCTATCCACAATGGACACCTCAGGAATCTCAAACTCAACCTTGGAAACAAGGTTGGAGGGGGCCTATGTATGAGAATCCCTCTTACCCTACATATGCACAATATCCTGCAAACATTTCCCAATTACTATCTAGATTTAAACCACTGCAGATGCAAGCTTTACTCCCACCTCCTATACAATGACAATTTACAGTCCCCTTGAACACTAATCAACAACAGCAAGTATCTATAAATGCCAATCAATAGCCATAAAACCAAGCTGCCCACAACCCTCTGAGATCAACAACAATCCCTGCCCACCCAATCCCTAACCCCAATAATCGACCCACCCACCCTATGCAGAATGCAAAATTTTAAACCTTTCCCACCTATGAAATTCAACTAAGATCAAGGAAAGTTGTAAATCAATCAAATCCTGGGGTAATAATTCAAGAAGAAAATGATAATCATTCTGAAGAAGAAAACACTCAAACCACCCCTGTAGAAGAAGAGACTTCCCCTCCTATTCCAACCACTTCTCAGTCTGTAGGAGTACCTCAACAAGTTAATATTCCACCCTACCCTGAAAGATTATTAGAGAAGAAACCTGACCCATCCTTGCACAAAGACATAGAGGATGAGTTACAAAATGTATGTATAAAAATACCTCTGCTGCAAGCCATTACAAATATCCCCATATATGCCAAAATCATAAGGGATCTTTGCCTTAAAAAACAAGGAAGGAAGAAGAAGGAACCTCCCCTTGTTCAGGTGGTGGGGCAATTATATGAATTTATTTCTAAAATGACATACAAATATAATGACCCTGGGAACCCAGTATTCACTGTTGAAATTAATGGTATTTCCTTACCAAACACTCTCATTGATTTGGGTGCATCAATTAATGTAATGCCTTTTGACACTATGCAAGAACTCCAAATCAACTAGTTGAGACCAACCCAAACCGTGATAGAGTTGGCAGATAAGTTAGTCATTAGCCCTACAGAAAGTCTAGATGATGTCACAGTCACTCTAGCTTCTTGGGAGTATTTGATAGACTTTCTAGTCATCTATTCTAAATCATCCTCTAAACCAGGACACCTCGTGGTTCTTGGCTGTCCTTGGCTGGCCACAATAGATGCCTTTATCAATTGTCGGTCTAGTGAGATGACTATATCCGATGGCACACATAGCCAAAATCTTGTCCTCTTCCCTCCTACCCAACCGACACAGGAGATACCTATTTGGTTAGAAAACCCTTATGGAGAGGAGATTGCATTAGATCCCTCTTAACACTTGAACAAGTAAGATGAATGAAATAATAGTCAGATGAACAAGTCTTAAGTTTATTTTTGGCTGATACAAATTGTATTGAATATATGAGGTCTTTTGCAGAGTTGTCACACATTTTCAGTTTCAAATTTCAACAAAATTGGCACCCTGATATCACTCAATTAAATACTTTATCACCAGCTTCCTTAAAGAAGGAAGAAATTACTAAACTTGTTGAGACTAGACCAGGAAAACCTTTGTATATCAACTCTATTTTGGGACCAGAACAAAAGTCACAAGTAATTGAAATTCTCCACAGACAATTTGATGCCTTTGAATGGGAGTATGCAGACATGAAAGGCATTCACCCTGACACATGCACACATCATATCTACACCAATGAACAAATCATACCAGTTAGACAGCCTCAACGAAGGATGAATCCAACCCTCAAAGATACTGTAAAAGAGGAATTGCAAAAACTCCTTCAAGCCAATCTCATATACCCCATTTCAGATAGTCAATGGGTGTCTCCACTTGTCATAGTTCCCAAGAAAAATGGTAAGTGGAGAATATGTGTAGACTTTAGGAAGTTGAACAAAACCACCCATAGGGATTATTTTCCCTTACCATTTATTGATCAGGTGTTGGATACCTTGTCCGAGAAGAAGTATTTTTCGTTCCTAGATAGGTTTAGTGGTTATAACCAAATACAAATAGCACCTGAAGGCCAGGAGAAGACCACTTTCACCTGCCCATGGGGAACCTATGCTTATAGGGCTATTCCTTTTGGACTTTGCAATGCCCCAACCACTTTTCAAAGGGTTGTCCTAGCCATTTTCTCTGATTTGACCAATGATTGCGTGGAAGTCTACATGGATGACTTTACAGTCCATGGAAATGACTTTTAGGAAGCTTTGACCAGTCTAGAAAAAGTCTTGATTAGGTGTAAGGAAACTAATCTTTCCCTAAGTAATGAAAAGTCAAAGATGATGCTCACTAAAGTTTGGGACATCACATCTCTGGTTCTGGAATGAGAGTTGATCCGGAAAAGATTCATATTATCACACAAATCAGAATACCTTCCTCACAAAAGGAATTTCACAGCTTTTTAGGGCATGCTGACTACTATAGAAGATTCATTCTGAATTTTACAAGCCTAGCTATCCCTTTATTCAAGTTATTATATAAAGAAGCTGAATTTAATTGGGATGATAAATGCCAAGTATCTTTTGAGATTCTAAAACAGAAATTATCAACTACCCCTGTATTAAGAGGACCAAATTGGTCCCTTCCTTTTCATATCTGTATCGATGCCTCAGACACATCCCTTGGGGAAGTTCTTGGACAAAGTGAAAATGAAATACCTTATGCTATTTACTTTTTATGCTATTTACTTTTTCAGTAAAAATTTGTCTCCAGCAGAAGTTAATTATACGGTCACAGAAAAAGAATTGCTAGTTGTGGTCCATGCTATCAATAAATTTAGACACTATATTACAGGATATCAAGCTTTTGTACACAGTGATCATTCAACCATCAAATTCTTAATGAACAAACCTGTAAAAAACCCTAGAGTTACAAGATGGTTGTTATAACTACAAGAGTTTAATATCAACATTATTGATAGACTTGGTAAGGATAATCTTATGGCTGATTTCTTATCTAGAATGATTCATCTAGGAGATAACACACTAGTAGATGATAAATTTCCTGATGAAATTTTGTTTTCTATTTCTACATTTACTCCTTGGTATGCAGATGTAGCTAACTATCTGGTGGCAGGGAAGATGCCTCAGAAATTGTCTCCTAGAGAAAAACATAAAGTAATTCAGCTAAGTGAAAACTACATGTGGCACAATGATTGTCTCTACAAAACAGGACCAGATTTGGTAATTAGAAGATGTGTAAGGGAAGATGAGATCCATGATATTTTGCAAGCCTACCATGATGGTTCTTGTGGAGGACACTTTGCTGACAAGAGGAATGCTTATAAAGTTTTGCAATCTGGTTATTATTGTCCTAATATTTTCAAAGATGCTAGAACTTATGTATCCAATTGTGATGAATGCCAACGAATGGGTAAGCCTACTACACGAGACCAAATGCCACTTCAAGCCCAAGTAGTCATTGAGCCTTTCAAGAAATGGGCATGAGATTTTGTAGGGCCCATTAACCCTGCATCTAAAAAGAAAAAGTATATACTTGTATGTACTGACTATGTGACTAAGTGGGTTGAAGAAAAAGCTTTACCAGCTGCAAGTGAACAATTAGTGGTGGATTTCATTTTCAATGATATTTTTACTAGATTTGGGGTACCTCGGGAAATTGTGACTGATCAGGGAACTCAATATACCTCTAATCTAGTCAAAGTTGTTAAAGAACAGTACCAAATCAATCACAGGAAATCTACACCCTATCATCCACAGGAAAATGGACAAGTAGAGTCTACCAACAAATTCATTGAGTCCATTCTTACTAAAATAGTACAACTACACCACAAGGATTGGGCTGACAGATTACTAGAAGCCTTATGGGCTTATAGAATCACCTGGAGGAATACAACAGGATGTACACCTTACGAGTTGGTGTACGGGAAGATGGTGCTTCTCCCTATAGAATTCCAGATCAAAACCTTTAGGATTGCAGTACAAGTTGGCATGAACTTAGATGAATCCCATCAACAAAGACTCTTGCAGCTTAATGATCTAGATGAAATCAGGCAGGAAGCACTTCAAAGAACCACCCTCATTCAAGAGCAGAGAACAAAATGGCATGACAAGTATCTCAAAAAGAAAAATTTTCAACCAGTAGATTGGGCCCTGTTGTATGACAACAAATTCAAGAATTTCAAAGGTAAGTTAACTACTCGTTGGATGGGACCTTATGAAATTGACACTGTCTATAATAATGGTTCAATCAGGATAAACACAATCGATGAACATCAGACACCACTACTTGTGAATGGTCACCGATTGAGAATTTATAACAAACCCCTGTCAAAAGAGGAATTTTTGACACGTGTACTACATAATTCAGATATGCAGGTGATCAGTAAGGAAGGAAATGTTCCTACTGATCCACATTGATTGATTGATTTACTTTTAAAAAAACCTTTGTACATAGGGTGTGGATTGTGTTTTGTTAATAAGCTGAAGGTAGCTTACCACCTTTTGTTTTACTTTTGCATTTTATCTTTGTAAGTAGATTTCTATAATTTATTTGATCCTTCATGAACTTTCTAAACATCAGTTGGTAGGCATCAACAATACTCTATTCTGGTCTGGTACCAGCTATGCTGATCCGGTACCAGCTATGCTGATCCGGTACCAGAAATTATGTTCTGGTCCAGTACCAACAGTCCTGTGATGGTTCGGTACCAGAATTCTATCCTTATATGGTACTATCAGGACACATCACCTAATTGACAAGGAATGCTAAACCTATTTCAAATATTATGAAGTATGAAGCCATGCAGTAACCACTCAAGATAGAACCAAGAAGCCCAATGCAACATCAAATGGTAGCTCTTATGAAGAAATAATTTATTTTGGTTCTGTTGCTGACTAAAGGAAAGTATCTTTAATTTCTTTTGGTTGTGTTGCTAGCTAGAAGGAATTATTTTAATTTCTTTTGGTTCTATTACGAGCTAAAAGAAAGAATTTTTAATTTCTTTTGGTTCTGTTGCTAGCTAAAAGGAAGAATTTTTAATTTCTTTTGGTTCTATTGCTAGCTAAAAGAAAGAATTTTTAATTTCTTTTGGTTCTGCTGCTTGACAAAGAAGACATAATCTTTACCTATGATTGTTAAAAGAACCATGCTTAATCTGCTTCAAAGTCTAGAGGTTGCCTTTATCCAGTATTTTAGCATGATTAAAGGGATAAAAAAATATATTAGCCTACAAGTAACTATTTCACCCTAACTTGAATTCAATAGTATTCATTGGATTATCCTTACTAAAGAGTAACATATGAGTATATGAACACTCTCTGTCATGGGCACACTAAGATTTTTTTTATGGAAGAGGATGTATCAGTACCCTAAGGTAACTTTAGGTCATTCTCTTATGGACAAACGTGGACAGAATTATACATCTGGATCATTCTAACGAAATAATGTGTATACATAAGTTTATTTTTCCTTCAGAAAAATCTTTATAGACATTCAAATAAGAGAGTATACCTTCCAACCCAATACCATCCCAACCTATAAAAAGGTTTTCAGACGAGCCTCCCCTGTCACCGTGCAAAAGAACTCTTTAATAAAAAACCGAAATAGGTGATTATGGACAAGAAGCCTCTGTTTTAAAAAGGGTTTAAGAGACTAACATGTTGGGATACTGAACAAGTTTGCTGGCAGCAGGTATCGGTCTGTGGTATGACTAGGCAAACCCATCAGGGTATTGAACAAGCCTATTGGCAATGGGGCATTTTTCCTGGGGAAGGGATGTCTCTCACTAGTTATCACAACTACCCCACTGGAGTACTGAACAGGCTTGCTGGCAGTGGTTTTTGGATGAAATATGTCTCATTTATACTTGCTGATTGAAAAATTCACTTTTGTCATCTAAAAAATGAATACTACAAGCAAGGCCACTATTGACACTTATAAGATACAAACTCCAGATTAACAAACAAGATAATTACTACAAGAAAATGTCCACTTGAGAATTACCCTAAGTCAACCTTACCTGTTTGACATATAAATCCTACATTACCTAAGAAGGAAACATCTTAAGGGTGGAGCCCTAACTAGGAAGTCTAATCTACTTATACTGTGAAATTTATCCATAACATCTAATGATAGTAAATCTCTGAAGCAAGTTAGGTTGGATTTGTTCTTCTGGAAAAATAATAAAAGCCTCCCTGTTTTCACTACTGAATGCTACCCTTGTCAATAAGTCATCAAAAGAAAGGAAATTTCAATTTTTTAGGCATGTGATCATATGCAATGTGATAAATGTACTTTTGGAATTTGATCTGGCTTATTTTCACTTATTAACTTTCTTCCATTTTGATATAGGGTGTTGAAACTTCTTGCATAAGGATATGCAACATCCTTGGCATGGGGGAGGGTCAAAGAGCTCTTTCATGACTCTTTTTCAGACTCACATATCATTTTCAAAAACCATCATGTTCACCTTACAACCCTGCAGAACCAGACACAAAAGAAGACAAGCACATAATAAAGAAGTTTCATGAAGTACAGGAAATTCCAGTACCAAGATTCCAGAAAACTTCAGCCTAAAAAGATGAACTCTAACAATCTACAAGCTTCAAATACAAAGGCAGTCGAATATGCTATGGGTATTGATTATACAGTGGTAAAAGAAAAGGTAACATGGTATTATTTATTTTCCTTTGCTTATAAAACTACAATAGGTATGAAAATGTATACTAGATCTTATGACTTTAGTGTTAAAACCATGCACCTAACTTTCACTTCCCTCATACCCATAGGCTTAGCCTTAATCAATCCTCTCATCACATAATCACTTGAAAATGATTGAGGGAAAAATCACATCAAAAGTGTGAATATGGAGCATGTCTAGTAATGATGAGCCACGAACGTGCTTCATCCTTAAGCAAATCAAAAACTTATCTTGTGTCATGAGCCATGATTCAACATCAAATTCACCACTCAAAAGTCATATCACCTATCCCAAACAACAATCATGCTTCGACACCCAATGTTCTGTCCCCATCATTGCACTAAAAGGCATAAATGAAACGGCTTATTTCGGTGGCGAAGCCATCCAGATAAGCCTCATCTTGTCTTGATTTTCTCTTGCGACATCTTTTCACCATTTGAATTATCGACGCCATCACCATATTTTTTTGTCGTTACCAACCTTTCTCCAATTCTGAGCTTACTCCTCTCTATGATCTCTGGTACCAAACCCTTACCCTCATAGTTGACTAAATCCTTGCACTACAACTCGATTTTTACTCACAGTTTATAAATATTGTTGTAAGTAGACATGAACCGGTCTTCCAAATTTATAGGGAGACTGAGGAGTTCCAACTATGTAGAGATAAGTATGTTAGAGCGAGATGGATGCCATTTTTGGAGAAATTCACAGGCTATCATGAGAAGGTATCTCACACATTTATTCAGGGTTACTATGGAGATATTGTGCACATAGGCAATCTACAACTAACAATCAATGAATAAACCTTAAGGGAAGCCATGGGATTACCTAGAAAAGGAGCCAAGTATTTCAAAGGAGTAGGAATCAATAAGGAAATATGCCAAAGATTTCTGAAGGAATACCATTAGCACCCTGATTGGAAGAAGGAGATTTCTAGAAATTATATCAAGGAAGAATATCATCCTATGCTTGATAGTCTACAACGATTCCTCACTTGTGAGGGCATGTATGATGTAACCTTGCTATATCATCTTAGGCGTTTGCTGCACTTTGAAGGAGGTCCTGAAATCGATTTCTCATAATTTTTATGGATGAGTTTGAACAAGATGGTAAGAGGTGTCAAATCCCTATCCAAAACTGAGAAGACTAGCTTTTATCATCAAGGTCTTATTAAGATGTTAGTTATACATGAAATTAGGAAGCAAGGGATTAGCTGGAAAACTCTAATCACTCAACACCTTCCCACAGAAAACAAACCTGTATAGGGAGCCCAACCTACTCCAGATAAATATAAGGAACCTCAAGGGAAAAATGGCAAGAAAGATAAGGTAACTCCATCATCCTCTAGAATAGCAACCCAAAAAGATAAAGCTAGTAAACAAGCAGGGCCCTCTTCCACAGTCGATAAGATTTTTAAAAGTCAAGAATCAAAAGGTAAATACGAATTAGTGGAGGATATCTCAACAGTAGCACTTGAGGAGAAGGGTCATAAGACAAAAACTATGAGGAAAGAGAAGAATAGCTCAGAAAATAAAGATGAATAGTCTATAGAGAAACCTCCTGTAACCATTCCACAGACAGGACAGAGGAAAAGGAAACTGGTTAGCACTTCTGATCCACCACCCCCTGATAAAAGAACCACAAGGAGAATGGAAAAGAAAGGTAAAGAAGTTGCCAACCCTCTTACACATGAAGATCCAATGGATCCTACCTCCCCTTCGCTAGACTTACCAGTCTAGGATGACATCCCTAGCCTAACTGAGGAGCAAGTTACTATCACTTTGTGTGGGATGATGGAGGAAGTGAAGGAAAGATAATACATCTAGCCAGAAACAATGGGGTCAATAAAGACCTTAACAAAAGAACAGATGAAGAAAAAGATTGGGGATCTGCAAAAGAAAAACCAGGAACTCAAACAAGAAGTGAAGGAATACCAACTACTGGATAGGTATATCAAAAAGGAAAATGAGCAACTGAAGGCAACCAACCAACAACATCAATATGACCATGAAGAGAATTCTAATAAGCTCAAGAAGGTACTAAGATTCTTACAATACATTAGGGTCATAAAAAGGGAGCTGAAAGCAGAAGCCTCAGCTATCAACATCATTGATCCATAGAAGTAAAGAATGGAGTCTCAAATATTGAAAAATTTTGAGTTTGTTTCAGTTGCATGAGGACATGCAATGAATTTGGCATGGGGGAATGTTGAGCCTCTAAATTGAAATCCCCACTACCCTATTATACTCCTCATTTATACCTTTTTGGCCTACCTAAGCTTGGATAAATGAAAAATAACACTACCATTTGCCATTGATGAGGTAATAAGGTAAAGTATAATTGAATTCATGCATTTTGTGGCTTATTGAGCTAGGAGACTAAATATTTCATGTACCAATGTTTTAAATTTCCACGTGTAACCTTTGACATCTAGATGAGTCCAACATTTCTGTATCAGCTCAGCCATCTAATACTTATGTGCCAGATTTCCACTGTCTGAATCCGATACCAAGCGCACCTTCTATTCAGATCTGGTACCGAACCATTCACTATCATGATATGGTACCAACGGCCGCAAACTGTTCTAGTCTGGTACCAACCACTTGCGTGTTGTTCAGATCTAGTACCATCTACCGAATCTCACCTGTCACTATTCGATACCAATACAGGAAGCAAAATATACCAAGTTTAGCTCCAGATCATGCCCAAGATAATTGTTGGATGTTTGTTGAATCATCAAAGCTCTAGCAAGGCTATGTTAAGCTAGTTTGTTTATTGCTTCATCCTCATACACTTCGTGTCATGAGGATAAAGATTAAAATATGTAACTGAATATAAAAATTTGATAATTGACTGATCTGCTAAAGATTTCATCTCCTTGTGTTTCACGACTAAGACTGTTTAAATAGTCATGGTAAGGATGGTGGAAGTAGTAGAGAGATAGAATAACACAACATATGAAGCAGCATTACATATTGTAGAACATATTCTGAGTTGAGGTTTAATAGAAGGATGTCATTTATTTCCATGTCTTGATCATTTATGAATGAATGTCAGTTGAGTTGTTAGCATAGTTTAATTCTATGTTTTGAAGTTTGAGTAAGAGTAATGTGTGGATTGAAAGAAAGCTTATTGTAGAATCCAGTCGCTGACCTGTTGAAGAGGTAAGGGCCCACCGCCCAACAAAGGTCAGCATCTTTGTAGATTAGTGTTAGGATTTGATTTCAGTAGAATAATCATGAGATTAGTTGAATCTTGATTCTTTGAGATGACAGCAGTATAGTTCAGACTAAGATTTCAATTATATGATTGCTTAGAGATATTTACTTATTCTGTTTTTCATATGTTCTATTTCTGTTCTTATGAATTTGATTTTGCCTAATGGACATGTATGTTGACAGCAGTAGTCAAACGTATTTGGAAAAGAACTAGTGAAGTTCATAATAGAATATTGTGAACCAAAGCATACCCAGTATATTGATTATTGAACCGCCCATGCTATGTCTTGATGATTGATGTGTGATTTCTTTTATGTCTTGATGATTGATGTGTGATTCACTTTCCAGAGTGTGATTGCATGATTAGCTTCCTGGGTCAGATAGCAGAGTTGATCTGTCAAAAGAACTCCATCTCATACTTGCATGTGCCTTAATGGAGTAGATAGCCTCTCTGTGAAAGACAACCAAAGTGTGTTTTCATTTGTCGGTTTGCTTTGTTTCCAGCATGCATAATCTAGAATAGTTCTATACTCATGACATTAGAATTACCTTTCTTACTGGTGTCTTGTAAATCTATTGATTATGAATCTTGGATTGATAATTAATGAGTGCATTATACTAAACATATAAATAGCACAAAAATATGCAAGGAATATGAAGGCATAGGATCACAGTGTGTCTGTAGATAACTCTCATCTAGAGGGCAGAGCCATCCAAAGGAGCATTTATAAATGGAAATTTGGTTTACAACAGTCACATCGACAGTCATGATGATATCATAAGGTAGGTCGAATCCACTAACGACTTATAGACTCGTAGGAAAATTGGTGTCAAACCATATTCACGGGAGTGTTAAACAATGACAAAGAATGTGGTCATTATGATTGGGACTCGTGAGTGTGAAATCGGTCGGCATCATCAGGATCATTATTTGTTATGCTTAAAGATGTGGCTTGAGTCCTTTCATATGGCACGATAGTGAATCATGGGATTATGAAGTTTATTTACCGGATAGACAGAGGGGGGCATGAGTTTGATCTGGTGAGAGACATAATGACCTCGTACTCTCAACATTTCAGGAAATAGGGATGTTTTCTCCATACGGAAATGTGGACAAGGATTTTACAAAAGTTCGTGGGAGGGAGTGTGTCATGATTCGAGAGTAACCATATGTTTAATGCATATTTAGTCTAATTTCATTAATAAAATGAAAAAAATGTTGAATTTGTATGTCCTAGTACTAATAATCGAGAAGCAACTTGGAAATATGATTAGAGCTACCAGTCACCTTATTACCAGTATCGAATCATCTAAGTACTGAATCACCTATGTGCAGAGGTGTAATCAGTATCGGAATGGCACAGGGTCCCTTCTTCAGTACCAGATGTGGTCCAGTACCAGATAAGCACAACGATATGGTTTAGTACCGTAAATAGCGCAATAATGAGCATTGGTACCGGATAAACATAGAGGCGATCATTGGTACCGGATAAGAACAGAGGTGAACATTGTATTCTGGTGCTTGAGATATTTTTGACACAGTACCTAGTGGCAGTGCCTTATAGAAATAGTTGGTGTTCTGTGATCAGATTCGACTAAAAAACCACGTAGATGGAACAAATACCAACACTTAGGAGTTCTGAGTTTGCATTGCAAAAAGGATTTGGTGACTGGACCCCGAGTTTTGTGACAAGAGTGTATTCTGGAAATTGGATGTCCAGTTGTTGAGATTGTAGAACCCTCCTCTTTTGGAACCAGGCTGATCACTGCTCCCATTGGAAATTCCTTTTTATTACAATAATAATAATAATCCTAACTACTACCTTTCTGTGGATTTTTATCAAGCCCAGATTAGATAATGCTTTCCAGTATTTTAAATTTTAAAGAGTCTGAAAAACTTAAAGAAAACTCTCTATATTGTCCCATGGATTTTTCTCAAGCCCGAGCCAGTTCCTGCTCGCCAGTGTTTTCAATTTTAAAGAGTTTGAAAAACTTAAAGAAAACTCTCTATAATGTCCCGTGGATTTTTTTCTAGATCGGGCCAGTTCCTACTTGTTGGTGTTTTCAATTTTAAAGAGTTTGGAAAACTTAAAGAAGACTCCATCTGGTAAATGCCCTCCTTATTAATTTATCTACATGGGAACAAAACCAACTTTTTTTTTTTTTTTTTTT
>SNQJ01S0018908.1:295853-308060 GCA_010110895.2 Picea sitchensis
AAACCAACTTTTTTTTTTTTTTTTTTTAATTATACCAGAAGAATAAAAGAGAAGTTCTATCTAATGACAGACCTATGTACATAGCTAAATTAATTTATACATTTGAACTTACTGTGGTAGGTTAGCAGGAGGACAAACCCTCTTGCTTACCAGTTGCATTTCAGAACTCTGAAGAACATTTTTGACAAAATCCTCTTTTGATAGAGGCTTATGATAAACCTTCAGTTCATGCCCATTTATGACAAAGGAAGTATGATTCTCATCAATGGTATTTATCCTTACTGAACCATTGTCATAAAATGTATCAACCTCATAGGGCCCCAACCATCTAGTAGACAATTTACCCTTAACATTTTTGAATCTACTATCATATAGGAGGGCCCAATCACATGACTGAAAGGACTTATTTTTTATGTACTTTTCGTGCCATTTGGTCCTTTTCTCTTGTATTAGGGTGGTTCTTTGTAGAGCATCATGTCTTATCTCATCAAGCTCATTTAATTGTAATAGCCTCTTTTTTTTAGCTCCTTTCAGATCCATCCCTAATTGTATGGCAGTTCTGAAGGTTTTTACCTGAAAGTATATGGGAAGTAGTACCTACTTCCCATACACCAACTCATAAGGTGTATGGCCTATTGTATTTCTCCAAGCTATCCTATAGGCCCATAAGGCCTCAGGAAACCTATCGGCCCATTCCTTGTGATGCACCTGAACAGTCTTAGTGAGGATGGCCTCTATCACTTTGTTGGTTGATTCTACTTGGCCATTTGCTTGGGGGTGATAGGGAGAATATTTTTTGTGTTTGATCATGTACTGTTCAGTAAGAGCCTTGACCAAATTTAAGGTGAAATGTGTCCCTTGGTCATTGACTATTTCCCGAGGTACACCAAAACAAGTAAAATTTTCCTCAAAGAGAAAGTCTACAACAGATTGTTCATTGGTTGAATATAAAGCCTTGGCTTCTACCCATTTTGTTACATAATATGTGAAAACTAAGATGTACGTTTTCCTGTGAGACATGGGGTTGATAGGTCCTACAAAATCTAAAGCCCATTTTTCAAAGGATTCGATCACTACCAACGGCGCCAAAATGTTGGTGTATAAATATGTTCGATATATATATATATCTTACACTCATTTATATGTCAATTCAGGATTCGTAATCAAAAGAGTTGTTACACTATATGTGCCGAGAATAGGTAACCTACCTATGTCTATTGTATATAGGAAATAATTAATAACATCAGACTTTATTTCTAATATTTCTAAATGATTCACACACCTTTGAAATTAGAAGAGAAAACTGATAATAAAACTTCTCAAACAAGCAGTCAATTAGAAAGGTTCTATCTTAGGGAACAAGTCTGTTCATTCCAGGCTTATGAATCAGAGAGATGAACTTAAGAATCTTGTTTCCTGTAGCAATCAAAATAGTAATTAACAGTCAACTCCAATCACTCTTGAAATCGAAATCAATTCCAACTTTGTTCAATTCAAACAAATCAGTACAAGGAATAGTCAGCATAACTAAGATACTTCATTATAGGACATGAAAATGAGATATAAAGTCTTTTGTTTCCTTTATGTACCGAGAATACTGCAATAATAAACTCAAAATATCATTTTCTTAACCATCCCACAGTCCAAATAATTAAATGGCAATCTCCAGTATTTGAAAAGGAAAATATCTATTCGATCTAGCATATGATTGTTCACACCAATTCAGAAACAAATGACTTAATGTTGAACTCTTGAAATTGATTAAAATCATTGACAAAACACTACTGTAGAATACTCACACAATCACACAAAGAATATACAGGGAGGTTTGCCTTGGTTGGGGTGGTGGGCCCTTGCCGAACCAACAAGGAACCTCTTAAGAAAATAACAGACTAAAGCATTTTACTCATACTCAAGAATTTGCATAATAGATCATTTGCATTACTTCAACTGGTAAATTGGATCAACAGTTCTTCATCTCATACATAGAAATGGTATGTATCATCTGGTTCTGACAAACTACTTTGTTATATTCCTTATTATCCACACACACTATTGTTTATACAACATCCCTTATAAAGAAGGTATGACGATACTATCAATGTCTATGGATAAGCATCAAACAGTTTTAAAAATATTATAATTGGTATTTACATCAAATCTCTAAGGATCAACTCAATCCTCATGACACGAAGTGCATGAGTGATGTAGTCTATCGTGATCTAGAAAACTGATTTGGAAGCTTCGATCCAACTTCCTGGTTGAAATATTCATCAACATACTGGTCCAACTGGTGCATTCTAGAAATAGGGGTTTTGGTACTGGAATACACACAGTTGCGAATTTGAATACCAGATTAGATGCACAGGTAGTACCGAAATAGTGCATGACTTGGTATCAGAATGGATGTGGAGCAGACAGTACTGGATTAAAACTTCCTTGGGTACTGGAATAGACTTGGTATCGGATTGCATGGTGACTTGTAGTATCGGAATGTTGAGGTACCGGAATAGGCTACTCATGAGTCAAACGATTAGGAATATACAAAAATAAAACACTTTAATCGAATTAACTCAAGAAAGTTAAACAAAACATGCTTTAATCATAAGTTACCTCTTGTGTATATGAACAAGGTCATTAGGTATGTTTATGGAGGAAACAATCAAGTATAGGATTATAACATAGGTAAAAAGGGCTCGGATATAAGGTGATATAGGGTATTATAAGTGTCAAAATGGAGACTTAACAATGATCTTATGGAAATCACACCACTTTCTAGTGTCCTTCTTTGTCTTCCCATGACCCCTTTTTTCCTATGGCTTGGACTGGTTTTCGGGAGGTTGTTTGTTAGGGCTATCTTTATCATACTTTGGTTGTTGGAGATTTGCAGACCCGAACTCCCGTTATTTCTAGTGCCTAAATTTATTTTTTGTTTTGATAGCATATCGATAGGCATCTCCCAACGATGAGATGTTTAGAAACTCCATTTCATTTTGGATGTACCTATGTAGAGACCCATAGTATTTCAGAACCAAATACTGCATAGAATATTTGATACCCAGCTTGGTGCTTGAGGTATAAAAGGTGTTGGTGAACTCTGTTACTGCTTGGCCCCTCTCTTGATGCAGTGTGGTCCATCTCATGTACTGGTCATCATAGTTACCAACAAGGTAATATTGTTCCTTGACCGCATCCACAAAAAAATACCAAGTGGGCTTGGCCCCATATATTCTAGACTCATCTATGGAACTTTTATACCAGTAAGTTTCCCGCCAATGTTTGACATGGGGTGATCCATATTTTATGAGCCAAATGAAATGAATATATATTATTAACAAAAGATTCTTAACACATAATAATAGATATATAGTAAAACTAGTTTCTATTCAATAAGGAAATAAGCTAAAACTGTAAAATGCAGTGGAAAACAAGCTTGCTAGAATGTTGGCGGCTTATCTCTCAGAAGAGATGTGACGGCTGCGCTCATTCACAAGAAGATGATTACAATGAGGCTCTCAAGGCCTTCTTACAATAAATGGAAATGTCAAAAACCCTAGACATCCAAAAACCTAACCTTAGGAGATGAAGCACCAAAATTCATGTGGGCCATGTTTAGGTAAGTTAGTACATCAACTTCCCAGGGTCGTAACTTTTTCATACGATCTTCATTTTAGGCACATGATAGCCCATTGGAAAGGTGTATTCGAGGAAGTCAGGGACCCAAAAACTAGGGAAAAACTGTCCAAATGAAAAACTGCCAAAATGAGCTAGTTGGAATAGGTGGGAGGCCACTGAAATCCATCTGGATCATGGGGGGAGAGATTTAAGGAGTGTGAAGGTGATATTTTCCCTGTCGAAAAAATTGTGAATAGAGAAATAACCTTCTAGTAGATTTAACCATTTTTCTAGGGCATCTACATCTAAATGTCCTTCAAATACGAGAATATCCAAATTAACTTGTACCTTGAAAGTCAAGGTACCTCTAAAGTGGTCGCTTGATGAATATGCACCAATTGTTATTGAAAGACGTTGAAGGTTGTGTAAAAAATTCTCCATCATTTCGTCCCTCTATCGTGTGAGAGATTGCTCAAGCAACAGATTAATATAATTGTCTTCTCTGTCGTTTTTATTTTCTTCCACCATGGAGGGTTTCTTGAGCATGCGAGAGAATTTTTTCTCAAGAGAGACGCGCTCGAGACCCAACTTTCTATAATCAGATATCATTAGGGACATGCACTAAAACAAACATTCAATATCAACATGCTCTGATACCACTATCCAGATTATTTGCGGCACAAAATGAGAGCAATATATAATAAAGAACTAACATTTTTTCTTGTGCCGAACTACCATTTGTTCTTGTGCCTAAATTTATGCTCTATTTTGAGAGTATTTGATAGGAAATGCCCAATGATGAGATGTCCATAAACTCCATTTCAGTTTGGATGTACCTATGTAGAGCCCCACGGTATTTCAGAACCAAATGCTACTCAGAATCTATGACACCCAGGTTGGTGTGCAAGGTATGAAAGGTGTAGGTGAACTCTGGCACTTCTTGGACCTTCTTTTGACACACCGTGGTCGATCTCATGTACTGGTAATCATAGTTACTAATAGGGTAATATTATTCCTTGACCACATCCAAAAAAATATCCCAAGTGGGATCGAACCTGTATATTCGAGACCCCTCTGTGGAACTTTGCTCCCAGTAACTTTCCCACCAATGTTTGACATGGGGGAGACCTTTAAGGAGGATGAGGGTGATATTTTCCCTGTTGGAAAAATTCTAAACAGAGAAATAAACTGCTAGAAGATTTAATCATTTTTCTATGGCATCTGTATATGTATGTCCTTCAAATATGAGAATATCCAAATTAAATTGTACCTTTAAAGGTGAGGTACCTCCAAAGTGGCTGCTTGATGAACATGTGCCGGTTGTTATTGGTAGGCATTGAAGGATGTGGGAAAAATTCTCCATCATTTCATCCCTTTGTCACGTGAGAGCTTGCTCAAGCAATAAATTAATAGAATCATTTTCTCTGTCATTTTTATTTTCTTCCACCATGGAGGGTTTCTTGGGTGGGTGAGAGGTATCATCAAGGAGATATTTTTGGGGGCTCATTAAAATTATTTGGCTATAACTGAAGTGCTCAGTATCGAAAAAACTTCATTCAAGCCCTCAAATTGGGCTTGGAAGTTTAGGAACTGAAAAACTGCTAAAAATAGTAAATTTCTAGAAGATTGTATTGAGCTAGTTGGAATAGGTGGTTCACCACTGATATCCACCTAGATCAATCCTCCCTCCTTAGGAATAAATGGTATCCATTTCATTGAGTATCCTTGCTGGAGAAGTTGCATTCCTTATCTTATTGAAGGCTATGACAAACCTGTGGTTGGAATGGTTTGACCTTTTTAACCATTTTGGATACATTAGATGACTATGTGTAGAAGGAAGCCTTGCACTTTGCTTAAATATTGTCAACCTGCTTCTTTTGGATAGAAGGTTCTTGGACTAAGGCTGCAATGGTTGCGATGTTATTTTGTTCACCTTTTGAACAAATTGTGAAGAAGATGAATTTTATAGTATGAGATACTACGTTATGGCATTTTTTAGATGGGACAATAGTTGGAACTACCTCTGGTATCCTGTAAAGATGACCCCCTAGAGTAACAATGAAACTATGGGGTCGAGATTCATAAATATCATGGTGGATCCACATATATGGTTGTCCCAAAAGAACATCATAGAAATTCAATGGGGAAAGATCACATAATACCTCATCCTTGAAGGGATGGATGTCGTATGACAATCGACACTGCTAGATGACATGAAGATCTTGTCATTGGAGAAGGCTCCTGATGTTGTATGGTTGTGGGTGTGGTTTTGTCGACAATCCCAACTGTTTGATGACCTCTGCTGAGATGAGGTTATTCTAGATTTTTATATCAACAATGAAATGAAACAGGTTCCCCTTCACCCAAATATTTGAATGGAAGAGGTGTTCCCCCTCTTCAATATATGTTGATTGTTTTTATTGAATTGTTGCAGTCGCAAAAGTAACGGTGGGGTCTGTATCGATCATCTATGTTTTTCCATTATTTTTTGAATCAGATTTTGAATCAGGGTTCAGCTCCTTATCTTTGATCTCGAACACCAATGATTGTTTTGAGAAACATTCATCAGTGTTGTGCCAGGGGATTTTGTGGAAATAAAACCACTTTCTAGTGTGTTTCTTGGTCTTCCCATGACCCTTCTTTTCTTATGGCTTTGACTGGTTTTCAAGAGGCTGTTTGTTAGAGTCATCTTTATCATACTTTGGTTGTTGCATATTTGCATACCCTAACTCCTATTTGTTCTAGTGCCTAAATTTATTCTCGATTTTGACAACATATCGATAGGCATCTCCCAGCGATGAGATGTCCATAAACTCTGTTATCACCCTATAAGTTATAGGATCAACTGGTGACTGGGATATTATCTGTCTCTAGTGTTTTTGTTGACAAATGATTTTTCATTCTGCAAGAAAAGAAAAGGAAAGAAAAAGAAAGAAAAAGAAAAGAAAAGAAAAAATAAAAAAGAAAAAGAAAGAAAGAAAAGAGGGCATAAAAGAATTGCAATAAAATCCCCATGCAATAATAGTAACTTGGTCCATACCCTTTAAGCATGGCCAAGTTCTTTTTAAATTTCAATGTTGATAGGGTAGTGAATGAATTTGGCTAAACAGTTTAATCTTAGCCAAAGTGTCTAGGTTAGATTAGTGAATAAATCTGGCCAGACTGTCTAATCTTGGTCGGATAGCCCCAGGGTAGAATAAATTCTTAACCCAACAGTTTAATCTAGGTTAACTGTCATAGGAAGATAGGTTAGTAGGTAGGCTAGTTTCTTTATTGTTTCATTCCAATAAAACCATCTTGATGTAAATGTTGCACCATGTTTCATATGCTTAGAAGATTATTTGGTCGAAGCCCTAGGGTGGTGTCTACTTGAAAAGTTTGGGGAAAAACCCATAAAATACATTTATCCTAAGTTTTTCCCAACGCATGTGTTTTCGGCTCCCCATTTATGCTCCCTGCACATCTCGATGGTCCTGATCGCGACGCCCAGATCTATGTTGTACAGAGCATTCCGAACCCCCCTGACCATTCTTCTTTTAACCGGGGGGGGTCTGGAATCATTGATAACATTTGCGCACATCTGGACGGCCCAAGATTGAGCGCTTAAATAAATGGTCAATATTGGATTCCATACCCCCCCCGTCCGTTCTACCTTTAATGGAGGGGGTGGGTCTGGAATGAGCGATAAAAGATGCACAAAGATCTGCAGCTAGGAAACGAGTGCACAGATCAATGGCCCAAAATGGATTTCGGACCCCCTTGGNATTTGTCCTGAAGTCCCGTCACCATTTACTATCTGACAGACCTTCGTCACCTCTGGACGTGACCTTCCACCTTTTCCAAACTGGTCATGTCCCATAACTGTTGTCAGTCCTTCTCCCCTTTCACTCATGGCAAGCCCCTTATTACGACTTTTACCTCCAATCCCTAGCCACCACATCACCCATCTGTATCTTTCAGCCACCGTCACCTACCATCTCACCCCCAATTTACCCATTGTCCATTTATTACTGGATAACCTATCCGTTATCCAGTTGACCTGTCTCCCGTGCCCAACCGACCCCAGTTTAAATAAAACCACCGTTATGTCCCTCACTTTCGCTATTCACCCATCACAACAGAGAAATTCACTGCTTACTCCTCCATTAAATTCTGTCGCCCTCCTCCACTGTCAGTCGCCCCCACTAACGTTGTGTTTATTGCAGGTACTGTTGCAGAAATAGAGCCAAAGTCCAAACTAGCAGAAGGAGAGGAGAATCCATTTCTCTCACCTCCTATCGACCTGGATAGGATCCCACTGGTCGACAAAGACCGGTTAATCGCAGATACCAAATGTTATTTTGACTTTTCCAGTCATGGCTCAGGGAAGTGTTCCTAGACCAGAGTGATGAAATTGGACTCTAGGAGTCCAATTTACCCCTCTACCTTTTCCCTCATATCCACCATTTTCCTGAGTTTTCTCTCAAGTGTCAAGCTCATTATATCCCCGAGAAAAGAGCCATCATCTCCTCGTCCAGAGAGATCCTTTTCCTCATCACACCCAAATCCATAGACCAAATGATGCAAATTCCCTGAGCCGACTCTACGTCTCCCTTCAACCTGGAAATCCTCACCGAGTTGTACCAGAAAATGACTTTTCCCCAAAGAGCTCAAATATTCAAGTTTTCCTTCCCACATCCGCTCAATTCCCCTCCACAAATCCTTCTTATCCATCTTCCATGTTCTTGACTAAGGGAAACCAAGTCATCTCATCCCTTTGCACTCTGTTGGGATACTATTCCGACCAGTGGGTAGATGAGCCCATTGAGGGTTTTCCATCTATTTTCTCCACTGATGAAAAGCCCACCACCCAGTTTGATTTCAGCACATTCTTGGTAGACAATATTCACGAACAATTCATGAATTTTGGCACAGAAGGCATGTTCAGATATTCATCAATACTAGCCTACTTGTTCGTCTTCTTCCAGGCAGATAAATTTACTTTTTCCATGCAGAAGATGGATGAATATGGTAAACCTCAAGCAGTCACAGCATGGACTTCCTTGCTCAAGCACAACTCCATAGAGTACAGTTTCAAGGCATTCATCGATCAGTTCTACCACACTGTGGTAAGTATGCTGAGCAGCAGGCCTGAGCCTCGAATAAATGACGAAGTCTAGAGAATCCTGCATCTCTCGGACAACACAAAGACCGAGGATTGGTACTTGTATCAAAATCATACCAAGATCAGAGTATACGGGTGCGAATTGGCACTGTATAAGCTGCCTAAGTATTTGCCTGTCAGAATATTTTCTCTAGAATATATAAGGCAGATTATAAATTCAGATGATATTCATTTTGTGTCACTAAAGAAGAAGCAACAACTAAGAATCAAGGGGCAGATTGGCTCCTTCATCTGCAACAATCGTGGCACTTGGGAAGAAGTAGATAGGATGCTAAGGGAGATGAAATTCTTCATGAGTTTCCCATGGCATTATGATCCTTGTGGGATCATCTCAGATATGAGAGTGAAAAATAATAACATCCCGTATGTTCATGTGTCCAAGCCCGAAATTGAGAAATTTGCTAATCAGACAGTGTGGGAGCCTAACACATTGGTCGAAGTGGAACAGTAGGTTCCCCCGACCACTGTGCCACCAATGACCATGCCACAGGTCCCTAAGGAAAAAAGGCCTCGTCAATATTTATCTCTGCATTTCATGGAGGTATCATCCGAAGAGTTCCATTTGCACACTAAGAGGCCCAAGGCAATCTCAATTCCTAGACAGACTGGAGAAAAAGAAGCCCCGCCTACCACAGTGACCAAGTCTGTTATTCCACCCTTCGATTCAAGCCTCTATAAGGACATCACCCTAGCATTATCGAAGAAATCCATAGACTCCCCATTGGACACTCAGCCAGGCAAGACTGGGCCCAAGTTGATCATTTTAGAGAAGTACGAGCCAATCAAGAAAAAGAACCAGACCCTTACTAGCAGTACTTGCGCTCAGTTTTGGAAGTAGACGTCCACTATGCAGCATAGGCTATTGTCTACATTTGACACAGAAAAGGGCAGAATGCACATGGCCTTCCTCCAGGCGCAGGTACTAGATCCCAAGGTGATCACCGACTACAAGAGGGCCACCTTTGAATTCCAGACGAAGGATGTGCATCTAACTGATCAGATGGATCTGCACAAGCAGACCAGAGAAATGGTTTTCTACACATTGGCACACGCTTCTGCTTCAGAATCTAAATTGCAAGTATCCCTGAACAATGTTCAAACATAGCTCAAAATGGAGAAGATTTCATCCTTCGCAAAGGACAATAGGATCAAAACTTTGGAGGAGCTGGTCCTCAAGATCGGTTATGATCCTTCGAACGTCAAAGTAGCATAGGAAATGATAAAGAAGAAGAACACTGATATAGCATCCTTGAGGAAACAACTGAAGCTCCTGCCCACAGAGGACTCACAGGTGAAGGAGATAGCAGAGAAATAAGGCGAGAAGGATGAGATGCTAAAGCTGCTCATGGAGCAGAACGCATAGCTTAGAGAAATGGAAGCTGAGATGGAGAAACTGTTAAAAGAGAAAGAGCAGCTGAAGCCAATGGAATTCATTCCATTGAGTGCTATCCCAATTGCAGGAGTGAGCACATCATCAGTGACATCAGCCCCCTCCACGACTCCATTGACATCTTTGGAGAAGACAACCGAGATGGCTGAGTCCATGGAAAGGATGAACCTGCAGGAGACAGAGATCAGCAAGCTAAAAAAGGAGATTGAGAACCTACATGAACTCAAATCTTCCTTCCAGACCAACCTATATAAGGAAAAGCAAGTGACAGAGCAGCTCAAGCAGGAGTTACAGCATCTCCAGAAACAAACAGTGGAAGGAAAGACATTGGTTGAGGTTAAAGAGAGTGTATGGACAAACATCACTAAGTCCATGAATGAGATATGGCCCATGTTCCAGATCATGTTTGAGTAGAATGATTTAGTCCAGAGGAGAAAACAAGCCATTGAGTAGATCAGAGTAGAATTGGGAGATAGGCCAACATAGGCAAATGAGATCATCAAGTTCCTCAATTCTAAGACCAGGGAGGAGCTGGAAGAGCTGAAGATTGAAGATAGAACAGAGACCATCCTTGGGGTCAAAATATTTTTGACCAAAAGAGGACTAATGCTTCAGTTGGAAGAAAAGGTTCAGGCCATGGACCAGGGGGTACAAAGGTTCTTCAGTAAAATTGAAGCTCTCCAGAAGAAAGGTCTACCTAGTCTGAAGGTTATTAATGATAAACTGATGACACTCCCATATTACAAGAAAAGATTGGCTGATGTGTGAAAGGATAGTTCAAAGTTTGCAGGGATTCAAAGGAGCATCACCGGCAAGGCATTTCTGGATTCCCTTCAGTGGGACATCAGTATCCAACACGAGATTCGATACATATTCCTCACCAAGCCTACATTCGCTAAGTATACAGAAATGGACGAAGTGTATTGAAGACTGCTCAAAGTCAATGTGCCCAGTCATCTCATATGGGAGGAACTTTGCAATCTGATCGATTAGCAGATGACTGGTCCATGTATAGTCAACTATCCAGTTAGATGAGGTCATGCAAAGGCTTTATCAACGGTCTACCCAGAAATCAGCGTGCAGTTACATCAAGTCATCAAGCAGTTCCTAGATTTAGGAAATTTGTTAAATTAGTTAGGCTAAAAATAGATTTAGCACGTCCTAGTCATTTATGACAGGAACGTTTTGTAATTTGAGTTATAAATACTTCACCTTTCAAAGTATTGGGGGTTGTAGATCTTCACACCCTGACGCTATCAGACTGTAATATTTTTGAAGAGATCTTCCATTAATAAAAAGGAGGCACTTTTACAGGATTGTTGCGTGTATTCACTGGTGATGTTTTGTCTCTAAGTTGAATGTTATTCTTTCTTTGTGATCTTCTTGTTTTCTAATTCTGATCTTTAAGAGTAATGAATGTTGCAGGATTTATCTCGTATACCCTGTTTCTGACTCGAGAGATTTTAGTGTTTTTCTTCTAGTATTCTCAATAAAGGAATTCTTAACTGCTTCTTTGTTGAAATTATCTTTCTCATATTTTCTGCTAATCATTATTTAAGCTACTAAAAGATCCAGTGATTATATTATCTCGCCCTGCGAAAGTTTTTCCTTTGTGTTTCTGGTTTGTATTTCATATTTTATTAAACACAGACCCCATAGCCCAATGGATGTGTAGATTGTCTCAACCAATTCAAAAAACACTTTGACAACAAAACCGACCTATTTCTTTACCTAGCCTAATATCTAAAAATTGGAAACATAGCTAAATCATATAGAGATATCCCTCTCTGAAGTTGGAAGGGCTATATCCCATCTTCAAAAGTGGTTGGATAAAGTTACCTTTGTAGATTTCTTCTGTTTTCAACCTCTTGGAAATTTATCAAGTGCTAACATAGTGGCAACTCCACTGGGCACGAACTAAAAATTGATAATTTCACATTTTATTTTCCCTAAAAGGAAAGTTTGTTCCGTGTAATATTGCAAATTTGAGAAGAAAGTAATGTTTAGAGGTTGATTAAACTTTGTACATATTATTTTC
>SNQJ01S0018908.1:310353-337144 GCA_010110895.2 Picea sitchensis
CTGGAAAACAAAGGAAGTTGGTGCTTCCAATGAATGTAATTCTTCAAGACATATAATAAAAAGCATTTCGTGGTTTTCTCTTGATTTGGGTTTCCATGTAAAACACTGGTGTACTGTGTATGTGTGTGATTATTTATTTATTACTGCTCATTATTGGATGATAATTCTACTTTGATATAACATTTGAAGAAAAAGGATTATAATTATGCTATTATTGATTCACCCCCCCTCTCAGTAATCCAATAGAATCATCAATATCAAATAAAATATAGAACATTCAATCACACAATGTAGGCCTACCATGGTTCACCCTTCCTGGGCTACGTCCACAAAGATTTGGATATTCTTATCTTTTATTATCCTTGATTCAACCTATAGTTCCATGTGCATTATGAAACTTCCTCACAACAATTCAATATCTTATAATGAGGAAGACTAGATCGCACCAGGATCCTCAGCCTGCAATTTAACCCTCAAGATCTACCTTCATCCCTCTCCCCATATTAACAAATTACAACATTAGATCAGACTTACAGTCATAGTAAGCAGTAACAACTACTAACAATGGTTGAACATGCTAGCCTTCAACCAATCCCAAACCAACGTAACCAAAAACCCAAAAACAACAACATCTACTCCTTACCTAGACCTCCTAGGTACTTATTTATAAATATCTCTGGCTTACCAGCCATTACATTCTCTTACCAAAATCCTAACCCTATCTTGGATAGGTCTTCTTACATGTGTGCCTTGCATGCCTTTCCCTCTTGTATGTGCATATGTTTTACACTTGCTGATCCTTCTACATGCGCACTCTCCTCCCACATCATGCTTTTCCTTACAAGCTAGCCTACACCCAAAAATGGTGAAGGATGTGGGAAAAATTCTCGATCATTTTGTCTCTCTGTCACGTGAGAGCTTTCTCAAGCAACAGATTAATAGAATCGTCTGCTCTGTCATTTTTATTGTCTTCCTCCATGGAGGGTTTCTTGGGCATGCAAGAGCGATTTTCCTCAAGAGAAACAAGGTCGATACCAAACTTTATATACTCAGACCTCGTTGGGGACATGCACTAGAAAAAATGATCAAGAGCAACATGTTGTGATACAACTAATCCTAATTATTTTTGGCATGAAATGAGAGAGGATATATAAGAAAGAAATGTATTGATATGTATTAGATATCCAATAATATAACAGATATTTATAAGACATATAACCATAAACACATAGATACAATAATACACAATTTCTATTAATGAGTGAAATGTATAAGACTATAAAAATATAGAGTGAAAGACTCACTAGAATGGTGGCATCTTATCTCTGAGAAGAGATGTGATGACTAATCACATTAGAAAGAATATGGACTACAATGAGGCTCTAAATTCCTTTTTAACATAAATAAAGTCCAAAACCCTAACCTCGAAAGATGAAAAGCCAATATTTTTGTGGACCCCGTTTTGGGTAGTTTGGTGATTCAACTTCCCGGGGGCGTAACTTTGGCATACGATCTTTGTTCAGGGTGAAAGATATATCGTTGGAAAGGTATCTTCAAGTAGATTAATTTTGGGAACTTAATAATATCCTTTGTCTATCATTTAGGTGGTCTATCACAAAAAAAATTCATTTAGGCCCTCAAAATGGCCTCAAAAGTTTAGGAACCGAACAACTGCTAAAAATAGTAAATTTCCAAAAGATTGTTTTGAGCCAGTTGGAATAGGTGGGTGGCCACCGATATCCACTTGGACCAATCCTCACTCCTTTCAAAGTAATGGTATCCATTGTGTTGAGTTCCCAGGGGAGAGGGAAAAACATTTGTTGAATCTGTATCTTGATGAGATACTTGTCTTGCTGGAGGAGTTGTGTTGCTTAGCTTGTTGAAGGATGTCATGAACCTGTGGTTGAAAGGGTTGGAACTTTTTAACTAGTATGGATACATGAGATGACTGTGTGTATAAGGAATCCTTTCACTTTTCTTCAATATTGTCGACTTGCTTTTGCTGGCCTAAAGGTGCTTGGACCGAGGCTGCGACAGTTGTGGTGTTCTTCTATTCACCTTTTGAACAAACTATGAAGAAGATGAATTTTGTAGTATGAGATACTACCTTGCAACACTTTTTAGGTGGGATAGTAGCTAGAAATACCTCTTGTATCATGTAGAGATGACCCCCTAGAGTAACAATGAAACTATGAGGTCGAGACTCATAAATAGAATGTCACTTCCACATATATGGCTGGTGCAAAAGAATATCACAGAAATCCAAGGGGGAAAAATTACATAATTCCCCATCCTTGAAGGGATGGATGTAGTATGACAATCAAATCTATTGGCTGACACAAAGATCTCGTCCTTGGTGAAGCCACCGGATGTTGTATGGCTACTAGTGTGGTGTTGTCGACAATCCCAACTGTTTGATGACCTCTGCTGAGATGAGGTTACGTTGGATTCCACTATCAACAATGAAATGCAACGGGGTCCCCTTCACCCACATTTATGAATGGAAGACGTGTTCCCCCTCTTCAGGATCTGTTGGTTCCTCTGGTTGAATTGTTGTGGTCGGGACAATAACAGTGGGGTTTGCATCAATGATCTTTCTTTTTCCATTATTTTCTAAATCATATTTTGAATCGGGGTTCGAATCCTTGTCTTTGATCTCGACCAACAATGATTGTTTTGTGCGAAGTTCATGAGTTTTGTACCAGGGGATTTTGTGGAAATCACACCACTTTCCAGTGTCCTTCTTGGTATTTTCGTGACCCTTATTTTCTTGTGGCTTGGACTAGTTTTCAGGAGATTGTTTATTAGGGCCGTATTTATCATACTTTGGTTGTTGAAAATTTGCAGACCCAAACTCCTGTTTGTTCTGGTGCCTAAATTTATGCTCGATTTTGAAAGCATATCGATAGGAAACTCCAAGAGATGAGATGTCCAAAAACTCCATTTCTATTTGGATGTACCTATGTAGAGCCCCACGGTATTTTAGAACCAAAATCCTTTCTGAATATTTGATACCCATTTTGGTGTGCAAGGTATGAATGGTGTTGGTGAACTTTGGCACTTCTTGGCCCCTATCGTGACGCATCATGGTCCATCTCATGTATTGGTCATAATAGTTACCAACATGGTAATATTGTTCCTTGACTGCATCCAAAAAAAAATCCCAAGTGCACTCGACCCCATATATTCCAAACTCCTCTTTGGAACTTTGATTCCAATAAATTTCCCACCAATTTTTGACATGGGGGAGAGATTTAAGGAGTGCAAAGGTGATCTTTTCCCTCTAAAAAAAATTGTGAACAAAGAAATAACCTTCTAGCAGATTTAACCATTTTTCTAGGGCATCTGCATCTCTCTATCCTTCAAATATGAGAATATCCAAATTAACTTGTAGCTTTAAAGGCGAGGTACCTCCAAAGTGGTCGCTTGATGAAGATGCTCTGATTTTTATTGGTAGGTGCTGAAATATGTGGGAAACATTCTCCAACATTTCATCCCTCTGTCACATGAGAGCTTGCTCAAGGAACGGATTAATAGAATCGTCTGCTCTGTCGTTTGTTTTTTGTTCTGACATGAAGGGTTTCTTGGGCATGAGAGTGTGACTGTCCTCAAGAGAGAAAAGCTCGAGACCCAATTTGCTATACTCAGACCTTGTAGGGGATATGCACTGAAAAAAATGATTAAGCATAGCCTACTCTGATACCATTTATACAGATTATTTTCAGCAAGAAATGAGAGCTGACATATAATAAAGAAATGTACAAATATATAAGATAATAAATAATATAATAGAGATTTATCAAATATATAACCCTAAACACAAAGATATAGTAATGTAGAATTTCTATTAATGAGCGAAATTTAAAAGACTATAAAAATACAGAGTTAAAGACTCGTTAGAATGGTGGAAACTTATCTTTGAGAATAGATGTGATGGTTTTTAGCACTAAGAGTCACACTTAGACTGTTGTAAGTGTAATTCTAGTACCCATCAGAGTATGAAGGATAAATATTTATAAAAGGTGGTAAATGGATGGAAAACTTAGTAAAGGATGTCAATCATAGATAATTCCATACAATATACACCAACAAACAAGGCCTTGAATAACTTCAGATCAAGATTTAAGAGATAAAGTGAATAGATGGAAGACTTGACAAGAAAAGTGTAATATCCATATCATCTACATCAGGTAACACTGACACACATATGAAGAAAACTCTATGAAATAAGAACCTCTTAAAATCAAAGAGAAAATACTCTAATACACTTGGTCCTTTATTGCAATAAGGATACAATCAGCCAAATTAATCATTCAATAGACTGTTACCAAAGCAAGAAAACAAAATATGATAAAGAAGCAAGATTTATTTTCATTATTCAAATTGTCTTCGATCTAGTCCATACAATATGAGAAACTCTCTGTTACAGAGACAAAAAAAAGGAGTTCTCTATCACACCATTTGAACCCTTCCTAAGTCTTACAATTCTCTTTAAATATCCTAAACTATCATTTCCAGCTTTACAATTCTCCTTACAACTTCCTCATAGGATCTCTATGCCTAAGGGAAGCGTGGCAACATGTGTACAACAAAAAAGAAACAAACTTCTACTTTCAAGGATGATGTTGGCAACGTTTGCAACATTCTTTAATGGTTGATGATGTGTCCAGAAGAGTGCATACTCTTTAGGAAGGTGGCCTCCCATATCATAAATAACCTTTAGAGTGTTGGTACGCATCCATATTGACTTCTGACAGTTGATTTTCCCTCCAAAATCTCTAAAAACTTGAGTTCATAGCGCAATGCTGCAAACTACCCTGAAACATCCAATTCACAGCGCTAATAGTTCTACGCACTGCGAACTTTCCTGTAGCAGCTTGTTTCACTGTTGCCAATGATTTAACATCTCAAAAATCATACCAAGTGTCCTGATATGTTGAAAAACTTCATTACCTTGATATATGACTGAAGGAAAACACCAAAATTTTCTAATTATGGTTTAAAACGCATAGCCATCACCAAAAATGTTGTAAAATGCATGAAACAGAAAATTTGACCAAAATTGATGCTGGTTATGGAGGCTCAATGTCTTTATATTTTAGTTCTATAGCTTCTCCTGGTAGCAACCTTGGCCAGCATGTATAGGTTTCTCTTGGCCAATTCTTCTTTAAAAGGATGTAGCTCTGCCTTCAATTTCCGAATTTGAGCCTGATCGGATCTGTTCTGCCTATAGATATTTTTTAGCTTCCTCTAAAGGGGTAGGAATACTTTAGATAAAAATATTGCCTTATCAATTCTCATGATACATGTCCAACATCTCCTTAATCTTTATCCTGGAACCCAAGTCCTCCTTTTTCAACTTATCAGCTTCGACTCTTGCTTCCTTGAGTTGCCTCTTGAGCCTCTTAGAGTTGGGGTTACTTTCATGCTGAGGAGTAGTGATGTCAACAACTTCAATAGGCTGCTTAGATGATTGAGATTTTCCTTTTTCATGGGTTGAGGTCTCTCCTGCATCATCCTTCATAGAGACATTTTGCTTTCCTGTTGCTCTAGTAAAAGGCCTCCTAGGTTTAACCTTCTCTGCAGCAATGGGTGAGGAAAAAACAAGCTTTCTTCTTTTCAAGCCTATGGGTTTTGTTGAAGGAACCTCCATAGGGATAATATCTTCCATGGGTAAATCTTCTCTATCTAGAATTTTTGAAGGACCTTCTACTTCTACTTCATTATTAGCTCTGACAACTTTATCACTCATTATCACCCTTTTCTTCTTGCTAGCATCTGAATGTACAGTCATCTCAACAGGAGTAGGACTTTGTCTCTTAGAATGTGGAGTGGGAGAAACGTCTAATTGAAACTGTGATAAAGTTAGGAAGCTCTCGCAATCAGTGTTTGTCTTCCTCAACTCTTCCATCACTAACATCTCAATAAGGCTAGAGTTAAAAAACATTGGTGTCTACTTGCTTTGACTTGGCTTGAAATCTGTCAGACATCTTACCAATGATTCTAAAAAGATAAAATGGAAGGTTCATGGMTTCTTTTCSCGTGAAGTGTAGCARAAGCCTTATGTGGTATTGGTWCACCATGTTGAACCTCCCCTCACATGTGAAATATCTCTGGATAACTCTGAACATCTTGTCAAAAAATTGAATCATGTGGCTTCTAGGTACTCCCTTGGACAAGTTGTCCTCCTGATACTCTAGCTTAAGGAATTCCTTTGAGAAGGAAGAATTTAATGATATAGATTTGAACCATTTCTCTCCATTGTTGGGTATTTCTGTTGCAACATAGATGGAATGCTCTGATACATCAAACTATAACATTCCCACCTTGGTTTTAGTCCCATTAAAGTTGAATGAAAACTCTTTGGCCACCTATGGATGCCCCCTCTGCATATTTTGATAGAAATTTAGGCAACCTACCCTCTAAAAAGATTCCCTAAACAAAGGTTCAGATTTAAGGAGTTGCATATCATAAGGCTTTGTCCTCACAATCTCTCCTCCCTTGTGAGTCCTCTTGTGTTGTTGACTATCCATAACTACTGTTGGAAGAATGCTTTATGTAATTCATTATAATAGCTAGGTGTGTGAAAAGATAGTACACATGAGTTTAGGGCTTAAATGACAATACTATTTTCATAAGGCTCACCTTTTCAAAGCTTTACATACACTACTTTATGCACCTCAAGAGTATGATATAGAACACTCTTCAAATAGGAGGCATAAAGTAACAACAACTAAGATTTATAATAAAAGGAAGACAAGTGAGAATTCTTTGCTAAAATAGGGATTTCATTAGCATAAATATCAGTTGGAAACATTAATGATGTATGTGATTTAAATTTGGTTCTAAAGATGATCAACCATCATCTTAGGTTTGATAGGGGTAAAATTCAATGTTTAAGGAGAAACTTCAAAAGGATGCATAAGACAAGGGTTTCAATAGTTCTGTAACAAAGGGTTCGCAACGCCTAGTTCACAGCGCCAGAGAAACTAGTACACAACGCTGAGTAATTTTAGTGGGACAAATGGTTTCTTAGAAAAGGAAAGGATGCATGAGGTCAAGATAACAATCTGAACTGGTGTACAGGATTCAAAACACCATGGAGATGGATTTGCAGGATGGCAGCAAATGAGTTTGGATAGTTCACAACGTCGATAGATAAACCAACTTAAATAGCTTCTCTCAACCTTTAAACAACATGGATACCATCAAGGAGTACCTGATAAACCTTATTTTGATGTTGATGTCTGTAAACTTGAGTTGGTCCGTTTGCAAGTTATCCAAGATCCAATGATCCTCTTCATCCAGTCTACAGTGCCAGTTTGCAATGCCAAATTCAAACTCAAGTTGCACACTTCAAGAAGAATTTTAGAAGATCTGTGACACAATCCTTGAAAAGTTGGATAAATGAAGGCGTTGAAAACAATGAAATCCCCTTTGACATGATTCTTAACTGCAATGATAAAAAATGAATTGATGAAGTACTTATGAGTATGTTGTGAACTCTCCTCATGAGTTGGTAGCAAATACACTCGACTTGACTTGACATTTAAATGGATGGATGCTGACAAAGGGAAACTTGTGTATGAGTTGGAGGTATGACATGTCAAGGTAATTATGTAAGGATCAAAGGTGTGACTCATAGGGACTTATTGACCTTGTCATGATGACTAATTTCATGACATAAACGCTCTAAACCAAGGTTGAATCAAACTTCACTTATTCAAAAAAAAATTTAAGTTATTACCACAACAAATAAGACCCAAAACTTAGGACTTCTAAAAACCTCGTGACTCAAAAACAAAACCAAAGTGATTTTTCGATCCCTACAATTCTATGTGCTAACATCTTGCTCCACAGGGGATGGCATGCTCCCTGTGAGCTGCCAAGAACATGCAGTTCTAGTGCCTTATCCATTGGGCTAGGATTAATGATTGAAAGAAGATAAAACTAACTAGAGACTGATATTTAAAATGAAAGGAAGCCACTCATGTCTTTTATGAAAATTATTTCTTCAGAAAATGCCCATTGACTGGGCCACAAAAAATTCAGTATCTTCCAAGCTCTACAATTCAAAAGTGTTATTTTGAAAAACTTCAGAAATATTAAAAGGACCAGTCCACATGGCTTCAAATTTACCATGTTTTCCCTTATCTTGACTTTGTGCATCCCATTTGAGTACCAGGTATCCCAACTAAAAATATTCTATCTTCACCTTCTTGTCAAAAGCTTCTTTGATTTTTTGTTGATGGCTTTGTGCTTTATCAAAAAGTTGTTCCTTGGTTTGTTGTACTGCGACAAGCTGATGCATCTTCCTGGCCATGTTATCTGGTTCCCCTTATTGATCTTGAAGAAACTTTTCCACTGGTAAAGCTATTTGAGTAGAAAAAAAACTTCAGTTACATACACCACTGAAATGGAGTAGTTCCAATTGATCTCTTGGTAGTTACTCTATATTCCCATAGAGAAAACTTTATCTTTGAATCCCATGAATTTTTGTTATCCTCTAGCAGCTTTTAGATGATATTTACTAATCTTTTGTTGTATTCTTCTGCTAAGCCATTACCCTAAGGGTAGTATGGATTAGAGTGAATAAGTTGAATTTCAAACTTTTCACAAAAATTCACCATAGGCTCAGCTTTAAAAGCTGCAACATTATCAGTAACAATTTTGTTAGGACAACCAAACCTTGACAAAATGTCTTCCAGGAAGCCAATGACTAATTTATGTGTTGCATTTCTTGTGGGAATGGTTTCTATCCACTTGGTGAAGTAATCAGTAGCAGTTAGAATCCAAAGATGTTGACCACTTGAAGTTAGTTGGATTTCTCCAATGAAGTCTAATACCCACTTCTGGAAAGGGCCAGATACAACTATGGGCTTCAGAGGAAAATATTTTAGTTGTTTCTTTCCTGGGAATTTATGACATTTATCACATGTTTTGATATTTTCACACACATAAGTGAATAAGCTAGGCCATAAATACCCAGCTCTAAGTATTTTTTATGTTGTAGTCCTCCAAAAATGATGACTTCCACACAGACTCTCATGAAAATCAATCATGGTTTGTTTTGACTCTTCTGGATTCAAGCATCTTAAAAGAACCCCTACATGATATTTCCAATATAGAACATGATCAACAATGCAATACCTGACTGCTTTAAGCTTCAAATCCCTCACTTTGATCTTCTCAATTCTAGTATGAGGATGCAACGTTTTCAATAAATGGTTGAGGTCCTTGTACCAACTGCATTCTATCAACTTTGCATTGATTTGTAAGTTGTTGGTAAGAATATCAGTTTGCTAATTTAAAGAATTTGCATTCATGAAATTTACCCCAAGTGCTTTACAATTTGATTCAGCTAATAATCTAGATAAACCTTGACCTTTCACCAGCTTGGTAGATACTAGGTATCATCTCAATATCAAACTCCAAAATCTTGGCAATCCACTTACTCCTTTTTCCATCTATATCAGGCTAAATTGGAATTTCTTTTATAGATCTTGAAGGGAGATAAGTAATAATTTTGGAATGAAGAACATATACTATGAAATATTTTAGGGCCTTGACCAAAGCATAACCTTGCTTCTCCATGATGTCATATCTGATTTCAACATATCTCAAAGCCTTATTGAAAAAAGAAATAGGTTGCTCCATTCCATCTGAATTATTCTAAAGAAGGACAACAATTAGTGTATCATTTAAGGAAAAATAAAAGATCAGAAAATATTTTGAGTAATTAGGACTGATAAGAAAAGGGCCTCAGCCAATGCTTGTTTTATTTCCTCAAAATAAGTCCTAGCTTCAGGTGTCCATTTTACCTCATTCTCGTTTCTCAACATGGATGTGATAAATTTGACCAACTCAACAAAATTGGATATGAATCTTCTCAAGAATTTTATCTTACCTAAGAAGGACTAAGATTATATTTTGGACCTTGGGAGAGAGAGAGTCTTGATAGCCTCTACTCTACTTGGATCAATTATTACTCCTTCAACTTAGACAATATGTCCTAACAACTTTCCTTCCTTCATGGCAAAAAGAGACTTCTTCGGATTAAGTGATAGCCCATATATTTTGCATTTTAGAAACACCTTCTCCAAATGTTGGTAATGTTATTGATCAAACTTTGAAAACATTGTGATATCATCCAAGTAGATCACCACAAACTTATCTTTTTCTCCAATAAAGGAAATATCCATTGCATGTTGGAAAGTTTCCTCTACATTCATGAGACCAAAGGGCATATTGGCATACATAAATCTATCCCAGGGAGTAGTGAATGTTGTCTTCTCCATGTCTTCTAGTAATATAGAAATCTGATTGTATCTTGAAAATCCATCAATCATGGACATCCTTACTAAGCCTGTCACCCTTTGCAAGATATTCTCCATTTTGGGCAAGGGGTAATTGTCTTTTTTGGAACACCTATTTAAATTCCTGAAATCAACACAAAGTCTAATCTCACCATTATTTTTTCTAATAGGGACTAGATTAGCAATCCACTCAGAATAACTCAAAGGCATAATGATCTGGGAATCAAGCAATTTTTTGACCTCCTTCTCCATAATGGGCAGTAACATAGGATTGATCTACCTTAGTTTATGTCTAAATTGTTTAGTATCATCCTTCAAGGGTATTCTATGATCAATAATTCTTGTATCATAAGTCTCCAAATACTCATACTTCCATGCAAAGACATCAACAAATTCCTTTAACAACTTGATATATTCATCCCTTTGTTTTGCTGACAAACTACTGGACAATTTGACATACTTTGGATCTTCATCAGTACCTAGATTGAACTCTGTCAGATCAACATTTTCACTTGAACCTCTCACTTTCACAGCCACATCATTGTTATCAAATAATATCTCCAAGGGAACTAATCCTTTGTGAATATTATTGCTAGGCAGCTAGACAATCTTGTGATCAACAATCTTGTTCAGGAATTTATCAACATGTGGACTTTTCTCATCATCTAGGTCTTGATCAATGTGAAGAGCAGAAAAATCCTCTATTGTTTCCAGAAATATCTTTATTTCAAGGTCATGTTCAAAAAGCTTCCAATGCTTGAAATTATCAGATATAGAAGGTCTATATTTCACCTCAACGTCATATTTAAGTTTAGGAGGTAGTGGGATTTTAAGGATACTAGCATAAACAACCAGGGAATCAACCAATGTATTATCTTCTCTGGGAACAAAGGAGATATTAAAATCTAGGAAGAAATTGTCAATAAGGTCCCATACCTCATTCCTATAATTTCTCAGTCTTGGATGCTTTTCTTGATATATATTTCTTACTTGATGCACAATTAGCTCTGTATCTCCAAAAACTGATAATTCTTCAATTTTCATGTCTTTTGCAGCCCTAAGCCCCAAAATTAGGGCCTCATATTCTACAATGTTGTTTGTGGTTTCAAATTCCAACTTTAAGGACAAGGTAATGAATTCTTGAGAAGGATAAATGAACACAACTCCAACACTAGCACTATCTTTAGAAGATGCACCATCAAAGTACATTTTCCAAGTTTGAGCACCTTGTCTAGATGTCTCACATGTTAATGGTGACTACTTTAATTTCCAAAGGTGACCGAGGAAAATTGGCAAGATGTAAAACACTAGATCCCAGATCAGTTTTAACAACATAGATAGGATAGTTTGTTGGATTACCTTCATCACTAATAATATATGCCAGTTGTGCCTCTCTATACAACCTTCTGTGTTCACTCCCAAATAATGGTATAGTAGCATTTGAGAGATCCATTGGCAATGTCCCTCCTAATATTTTAATCCATGATATGGACATAACATCCCAAACTTGGGGGGAACATATGCTACTACAATATCCATGACTATACTCTTCATAGGTAGTTGAAAGAGAGTAATAACCAAATCTTTAATCACCCCAAGGAATTTTACCTTTCTTGAGTCAAAGGAATATAGATCATGATATGCTTTGGTGATTTCTAGATCCAATTCATCCATGACAGACTTAGGCATTAAGATATGGGATGCACCTTAGTCCATAAGAAAATTGTGCAATATTTTATCATGCACATTCAATGAGGTGTAAAAAGGAGGATAGGAGTCATCTATGTCTTATACTAGTGGCCCCAATATAACTACATGTTTTTCATGTTGCAAATTAATTGAGTATGTTGAATGGGAAGAAAACTCAGGCTACAACATTTTAGAAATGGATTTCTTGAAATATTCATTCTTTATCAACTCTAGGAATGGGACAAGGATTTTGATTTTATGGATTTCATTCTCAAAGATAAAAGAGGATGGGGACCTCAAAATTTCCTTGGTTTCTTGAATAGGAGCTTTAATTAGAGGCTTATTATTTTGTTCGTCATTTCCTTTATTTGGTGTAACCATTTTTTTAGTAGAAGTCTCTGATTTCTTGGGCTGATTAGATGTACTAGGATTTCTCTTTTTTTGTCTTGACCTCAAATTGTACTTGTTCTAAGTTTCATTTGTTTCTCTCCCTTACTTAAATAATTCAGTTGATTGTTCATAGGAGACTCTTCATAAGAAGTTTGATTTAGATGATGGGAAGTAGATGTGTCCCCAAAAAAATGAATTTCTTGATCTTCTTCCTCATTCTTTCCTTCTTGATGATCAACCAAATTGTTTTGGAGAGGGGTTTGAACCTTTTGATCCACTCTATTCCTCTAACCTCTTTGAAGAATTTGAGGTTCATTATTTTGTCTTCTGAAATCGTTTCTCTCCCTTCAAGTTGTAGTTTTTCCATTTCTACAGAAAGTGACTTGACTAACTTATTCAATTCATTAACTTGAGGGTTAGTTCTTGAAGCATTAGAAGATGAAGCATATTCCTTTTGTTTCCTTATATCCCTATCATATTTTTCTCTTAACTTATCTGTTGCCAATATGTTTGATTCCACCTCTATAAAAACATATTGCATATGAGATAATGAAGTATACCTTCTCTCTCTCAACAAAATACAAAATTCAGGGTCAAAGGCACTAGCATAGGTTATTTTGGCAGAAGTTTCAGTATGCTTGATCTCAGTAAGGATTTTTCTATACATTTTGTTAAACCTCTTTGAAAATTCTGACACTGATTCACCTTCTTTTCTTTTGAGAGCCCCAAATTCTATGATATAATACAAAAATTATTTCTTGTCACCCCAATGTCTTCAAAAAGTATCATCTAGGGCTTCGATTCCAACAATTGATCCAGGGGTAATACTTCTAAAACATTTTTCTAGCTTCTCCATCAATACTTTGTACAAAAACCCTCATCCAGACATCCTCATTCTCAATATTTAGATTATCAACATAGTTGTAAAATGATGCAAGGTGTTCTTCTGCAGTGATATCTTCCTCTCTTGTGAACTTGGGAATATACTTTAGATAATCTCCTACTAGAAGAGAATTCATAGTCTAAGGAAGCACCAATGGGGCATACCTAGCAGCCACAATGGCATCCATTATGTTTCGATGGGGATTAGCCCCTACCATTTGATTAGGAAAAGGAGGATTATGAATGCTAGGAGAATTAGGAAGTGATTTGACAGGTAAATATGCATTATGTATAATAGGTAATTTTGGAAAAGGAAGAGTATTAGGTGGAGGAGTTTCAGATTTAATAGAATGTGGTTGAGTCTTGGATGAGGATGGGGGGAATTCAAGAGAAACCGAGGTTCCTTCTTCTTTAGTTACAACAAATTTAAAAGAATGGGGAGAAGGAGAACCTAAGAGAGGAAAATATTCCAAACTCTCAAGCCTAAACCAATTAACAACTTTAGAGGATGCGAGAAAATCAAAATTTTCTATATTTTCTTCTTTTAGCTTAGGAGAAAAGGATGAATATTTTACAGGAAAATCTCGTAGTTTGACTTTACAGGAGTTTCAAAAATAGGTAAATGAGCAATATCAAAAACAACAACCGGTGTATGGAAATCAGAGTCAGGTAAGTCTCTAGAAGTACCTAAGAATTTGGAAGAGGAAGCTTCCTGCAAAAATTTTCCCTTCTTTAAGATCTTTTCTAGATCAGGTTCATGTGCAGCCAGAGGTGACTGTGGATTGGACCTCGTGTGTCTACCTTTAGGATCCACAACTGAACTTTGGAGTCACCAAGTGCAACATGCAATATTTTTTTTATTGATTACTATGCACCATCAAAATCAGTATTTTCTCTTGTTGTACAATCGAGGGAAACATCTTCAATTTTTTCCCTGACAACGATGCCAAAAAATTTAGCACTGAGAGTCACACTTAGACTATTGTAAGTGTAATCCCAGTACCCATCAGAATGTGAAGGATAAATATTTATAAAAGGCATTAAATGGATGGAAAACTCAGTAAAGGATGTCAATCATAGATAATTCCATACAATATACACCAACAAACAAGGCCTTGAATAACTTCAGATCAAAATTTAAGAGATAAAGTGAATAGATGGAAGACTTGACAAGAATAGTGTAATATGCATATCATATACATCATGTAACAATGACAGACATATGAAGAAAACACTCTTAAATAAGAACCTCTTAAAATCAAAGAGAATATACCATGATACACTTGCAAATGATATCACAATAGATCCTTTATTGCAATAAAGATACAATCAATGAGATGAATCATTCAACAAACTGTTATCAGAGAAAGACAACAAAAGATGATAAAGAAGCAAGATTGATTTCCATTATTGAAAGTGTCTTATATCTGGTCCATACAATATGAGAAACTCTCTGTTACAGAGACAAAAAAAAAGGATTTCTCTATCACACCATTCGAACCCTTCCTAAGTCTTACAATGCTCTTTAAATAGCCTAAACTATCATTTCCATCTTTACAATTCAGCTTACAACTTCCTCATAGGATCCCTGTGCCTAAGGGAAGCATGGAAACAGATGTGCAACAAAAAAGAAACAAACTACTGCTTTCAAGGATGACGTTGGCAACGTTTGCAACATTCTTTAATGGTTGATGATGTGTCCACAATAGTGGATCTTCTTTAGGCAGGTGACCTCCCAGATCGTAACTAACCTTTAGAGTGTTGGTACGCATCCATATTGACATCTATAAGTTTCTTTTCCCTCCAGAATATCCAAAAACTTGAGTTTACGGCATAGCGCTGTAAACTGCCATGAAACAACTAGTTCAGAATGCCAATAGTTCCAGGCATTGCGAAATTTCCTCTAGATGTATGTTTCACCTTTTCCAATGATTTAACATCTCAAAACTCATACTAGGTGTCTTAATATACTGCAAAACTTCATTACCTTGATATATGACTAGAGGAAAACAACAAAATTGGTAATTATGGTTTAAAACTCATATTCATCACCAAAAATGTTGTAAAATGAATGAAACAAAAATTTTGACCAAAATGATGCTGGTTATGGAGGCTCAATTTATTTATCTATTAGTTCTGAAGCTTCTTTTGGTAGCAAACTTGGCTAACATTTCTATGTTTCTCTTGGCTAATTCTTCTTTAAAAGGTTGTAGCTCTGCCTTCAATTTCCCAATTTGAGCTTGATGGGATCTGTTCTGGCTATAGATATTTTTGAGCTTCCTGTGAAGGGGTAGGAATATTTTATATAAAAATATTTCCTTATCAATCGTCTCATGATACATGTCCAACATCTCTTTAATGTTCATCCTTGAACCCAAATCCTCCTTCTTCAACTTATCAACTTCAACTCTTGCTTCCTTGAGTTGCCTCTTGAGCCTTGTTATCACTGAAATTTTGTCTACAACATTGCACACAAATGGTTATAGAAATATAGCAATGCCAATTAACTATTAGTTCACCTCCAGCACCAAAATTCATTTCCAAAAGACAAAAACTATACAACTCGGAAAAAATTGACATGCACAAACTCACTAAAGGAAGCAAGTGCATAGTGCACGGGCCAAAGAAGCCCGTAGAGCACGCAATGTGCCATATGCACGATTGTGTATGAGAAAAGACGTGCACTTTTGTGAAAGACACATTTATGGTTCATGTCGACCCATTAACCACTGATGGTCCAACTCCCAACTTGATTTGACCTTAATATCTGAGCTAAATCTGAATGGGGGGTTGGTCAAGGACCAAAGGGTGCCCTAAAGCGCCCCTTGTTCACACTAAGAACCAGTTGAATATTGCCTTGAAGAAATTCTATAAAAGGAGTCCATGGGTGCACCAAAAAACCAAGATCTTCATAGTATTGTTATGCTACCTCAATTCTCTCTTGAGAATCCTCTTTTCGCCTATGAGCATTCTAGCATCATTCCAATAGGCCATTCCACTCACCTCTTGAGGGAATAGGAATTGCTTTTCTTCATCATTCGCCATTTTTCTTCCAATGTAAGAAGAGCTCTCCATTAGGGAACTCAAGAGCCCTCCTAAGGAGGAAGAGGGGACTCATAATTCCTCATTTTTGTCTACAATGTTTTGCCAACTAATATAGTTATCCATTGGTGGCATAATCTTGGTCATTGGTTGATTGTTTATGGTTCTAAAAGTTTCTTATGCATTCTAGTTTTATTTCCTTAGTTGTTTTAGTTTTTTTACTTGTTTATTTCATGTGCTTGACTTTTTTAATCCTTGCACTAATATCTATCTTGTCTAGCAGGCCTAACTAGGCATGCAAGTGCCCTTATTTTTCTCACCCAAGTGATGAAACAGACACAACATATTGACGACCATACTAGGGATAGGTATCAATTTCCACCTTATTTGGGCTTAGAGAGAAGGTACCAAAATTGGCCCAGCCTTACCTGTCAAAAGAAAGATTTTGAGCTAGAGGAGGAGAATTTCACACAAAATCCCCCATTCACCCCCTCCCCCCCCGACGCGTATCATAACATGCACATGTATTTCTTCCCACAGACGCACACTTAGTGCACTGTGCACCCAAAATACTTATGTTATCTGCGCATTTTGTGCACTGTGCACTCAAAAGGATTATGTTCTCTGTGCATTTTGCACATTGTGCACCCACTGCACCTCTGTCAGAACTGTAACCCATGCACATTTCCAGAGTTTCAAAATTGTAAGGATTTTTGTGATGATTTGAAGGCCCCTAGCCTTCAAATTATTGCTTTCATGAAATTTGTAAATGAACTCCACTTAGACTCCTTTCCCATATGAAAGGTTAGCTAAAACATAGGCACTTAGGGGGTAAAAAGAACCATATAGTCTCCTCTTTTGCTTTGGTTTCCACATGGATGGTTTGTTTGGTTTGTAAAATTTAAGTTGAGATTATTGCTACCACAAATAAAACACTTACATTGGGACCAGAAATCAACTTTAATCATTTATTATGCTCTTCTCACACACCATAGAGCGATCTTGAGAATCAGAAAGGTGGTTAAGGGAACATTTCATCTCCCTTAACAAAAATCTTTAGGAGAGGACAAAGCCCCCCTAGGGCTCCTCTTACATTCTTTTTGAAATCATCTTAAATTTGTTAGGGCCCATACATGCCCACATGTTGCAAACTTAGGATAGTTTCTTGAAATTTTTTTCTTAGTTTACATCACTAGGGGAGTTTAAAGATCAAAGTAGCGGGCCCATACATGCCCACATGCTTGCAATCTAGGATAGTTTTTCAATATTTCTTAGTGTAAACAACATTAAGGAGTTTAAAGAATTGGTAAGGAGCCATATGTTCACATGCTAGTTCTTTAGGGCTTTTAAAATTCCGCAAGGTTGTACCAATGACACTTAGTAAGATAGGTAACAAATATTTGTAGACCACAGGAAGTCCACATGTTTCAAATTCACACCTAACTTATTAAAATTTGGAACATTTTATCACTTTCTCACACACAAAGTCACTCCTTACTCACATAATTTCCATCTTGAATTATGGAGGTTGAAGTAGGTTTTCTCCAAAGGAATTCCAAAACGTCCCACTACTTCTTGAAGACATTATCCACACCCACTTAATTAAAAAAAGATTGGTTCACACCCCTAATCTGTCATCCCACCACATCTAAATTTTTTCTAAAAACTCGCTAAGTTTTCCTCCACCGGGGGTGCCAAAATAATTTTTTTAGTCTAGTTAGGATCTCGGGGGTAGGCATCCAAATAACCCACCATTATCTGGTTCTCACAATTTCAAACATTAGAAGTTGACAAATAGGGAACTTTAAAATCCTCCAAGTTAAGTGTTCCTACACCATAAGGCAGGGAGATACCCGCGAAGGGTTGAAGGCTGAGGTACGATTTTTTTGTGTGTCCCCCCTTGAGTCACCCAACTCTTGGAAGGGATCCAGCAGGTGACCCATTTCTGAGGTTGAAAATCTAAATGTCGCACTTTGACTGAGGTACCTAATGACCAAATTTAGGACATCTACCCAGGTGGAAATTGTGGGATGCAATTGCACCTTGATCAGATTTTGTGTGGCTATTGGGAAATATCACCAGCTCTTTCGGGATATGCACCATATACCCCTCATTATAACTGATTATTTAATCCTTCACTAGATCCTCTTTCGATGGCTTTAGACCCCACCGCTGAGTGCTCTTGGAAGGTCCAGTTATATTTGAGAGGAAGGACAATACATCTTTTTAGGACATGAGCATTTGCTTTATTTGTTCCCCCACGTAGACAAAATCCACCTACCCACATGTATGCTTATTTACAGTTCATTGATCTATGATGCTCATTTGATTACATGCAATTGTGAATTATATTATCTTTTGAAGGTCCAAATTATACAAATCTCTTGTTCATTTATATCTCTCATCACCATTTGCACACATTCACTTTTCTAGTCGGACACCATAGGGGACCCACAGAATCCCTGTCGTTCCTGATGCTTGCAAAATCTCCCTCTTATTCTAGGAGGAGTTCCTAGTCTTTCCAACTCACTGGCTCAACCATCTCACACCCCCATAAGTGCCACTATTTTGGGATCATCTTTGATTGGTTACACTTTACTTGGGTCCAATTCCCAAGGCCATCCATCCACTAGTGCTCCTTCATAAGGAGGCGGGGGGAAAACTTCTTCTCAAGGAAGAAGTACAACCCCACCAAATCCCTCTCAAGGGTTAGGTCCACTACATGCTCACACCATGGCTAGAATTAATCCTCCACCAAATCCCCCCATGCCATACTTAGCGTCTCTCAACATTCCTTATTTGACTAAACTCACGAATGATCCCATTCTACATGGCCCCACATGGCCCAATATGCCTACCAATCTACCTTCAGATATTCCAAAATTTGAAGCAGAACTGGGGAAAGATCACGCCAACCATGTCATGACCTTCCACTTATGGTTCTCTTCAAAGAGAATCATGGATGATTCCATCTGCTTAAGGTTATTTCAATTAACACACACTGGTCCATCAGCCAAATGGTATGTGGACGAAAAATCTAGGTCCCATGTGACTTTTGAATCCTTGGCCAAAGCCTTTTTGGCCTTTTTCCAACTACCAGTTTGTCATGACACTAGTTTAGAACTGATCTCCGAGTGCAAACAAACCTCAACTATGCATATTTCCGACCACATCCACGAATGGCATCTGTGACATAGTTTATGTAAAGTGGAAACCACCAAAGAACAACATCTCGATTGGTTTCTAAAATCACTCGTCTCTATACTTTCCAAATATGTGGCATCCACCTTCTCCTAATCTGAAGAGGAACCCATCAACAAGGCTCAACAATTCAACCTCATTTATGCTCAATCAGGTTACTTATACAAAGTATTACCTGATGCACCCAGACTTGTACCATTTGGCCAGGACAAACCTGGAATGTCTCACACTGCAGATGGGATGATTGGTACCACAACACACCACAATTCATACATCCAACCACCACCTATGTATGGTGCACCCCAATATCCGTAACCATAGAGAGGGCCATCTTATTACCCTCCTCCCCTTTACCAACATCCATATCCTATTGCTCCCCCTCCATCCATGAGTGGACCCTCACCGACACCCATAATGTGCCTGAATTCTCAACCAAGTTCTTATTCCCCTTCTACCTCAACATATAACCTAGGAACTAGTGAAATAACTTCCCCTTCCTATGTTCCCTATGGATCATTTCCACAAAACAATCTGTACTTTCCTTTTCCTGGTCCTCCACAAGAAGTTTCTCCTTCACATGGACAACCACATGTCGGCGTTAACTTTGTTCATCCCTCTCTCATTCAACAACTTCATACTTTTGAACAGTTGAATATGAAAGATCTGGCCTATTATTCGAATAATGCCAAGAATAAAGGAAAAAACTGAAACAATAATAACTTGGTACCAGGCGGAAATAACCCCCAACAAAACTAACCTACTAGCAACAACCAGAATTAGGGTAACCAGAACCCCTAAGGGGACAATAAAAAGAAACACCAAGGGAGGAACAACAACAACCACCTCCGGAAAAAATTCCCTTGTGCTTTTTGCTATGAGCATGGAAATTATACTCACCATTTCCCCCAAATTTCCAACTTTAAACAGATGAAAGAATCCATGGACGCACCACGAACTCCAGCATCGCCTATCCCTCAGTAGGCCCAACAACAGTATTTTGAACAACCACCCCCAGTCGTGTTGCAAAACCCTATTCCACACCAAGGTGTGATGAATACCCAACATGAGGTACATCCTACCCCACCACAAATGGGACAGTATCAAAACCTAGGGCCCATCCACCCTAGAAATCCAACGGATCGCAATATCCTCCTCACTAGAGAAGAAGAAATTCTTCTACAAATGAGTGGTCATTAATACAACACACCCCTAAATCTAATCCCACCACTTCATAAGAATCTCCAACTATATTTGGATAACCCTTGATGATTCCATGCCCTAACACTGAACCTAATATTTGTATCCCTCGCATTCTGTTATGACAGAATGTCAATAACCGTCAGGCTAGGGCCGCACACAATTAGATTTTGGTTGATGACTTGGTGTAGTCTCCTACAGACATGTCTGTATTGGAGGTCCTCCAAACCTGTCCAACTCAACAAAAATCCTTACTTTCAACCTTGGGGGAAGTTGACCCAGCTGATACTAGACTCATCACATTTGATCTGGATAGCAGATAACCTCGTCTCCCTGGTCTGGTAGCTTTCTAGATACCAGTCAAGATATGGAACATCACAATTCTTCAGTGTATCATTGATGAAGGTGCATCCACATGTATCATGTCCAAAAATGTATCGTAGAAACATCGCTCCCCTGAGATTGTACCATCAACCATCACATTAAGAGCCTATGATGGTCGACCATCCTCCCCTGAAGGTCTCTTTCAAAATTTCCTCATCGAACTCAGGGGCAAAACCATCCTCATCAACATTGAGGTTATCAATGCCCTACTCAATTACAATATCTTGTTTGGACATAGATAAATGTATGCTATGAAGGAAATGGCCTCTTCTGTGTTCCGAACGATGATGTTCCCCCACAATGGGAAAATTGTCACCATCGACCGAATCACACATTATGAGCCCAACCATTCTGCCAACATCAATAACATCTTACCTCTTGTATACACTAGCTCAGATGCCTATTCACTCATTGATATGGGTCCCAACATTTTCAAGGACCCATCCTTGTTGGGGGCATACCATGGAGCACCAACCCTCATACATCCTTCAGCACAAGTGTGTGTTGTATCTTCCAATGGAACTAACAACGGAGACACCACTCCTCCCCCTAAGGCCTCTCCACAGCTCGACATCCCACGAGTTGAAGAAATTTTACCTCATGGATTCCCTGAGAACCCTACTACACCACTTATCCTTGATTTCCCCCTCCCTCAGGGTAAAATCCCTATTTGGGAGACAATTCCCCAAGCCATCACTCAAATGGCCTTCTTCTACCCCCCGCCAGGAGAACAAGATTTTCAAGTAGCCGCAACACTTAACCTTCCCAACATGGTGCTCGCCATCCTTGTATGGTATCTACACCCACCCGTGATGGTTCCTCAACCATCTCTCCCTCCTTAGTTAGAGGGAATCCCGATGTAGATTCCAATACTAGCTCCGACCACACCACCCTAACCCGCAATTGACAACACCACTACCACGGTTGGGGGTAGATGGAAGAAGAAAGATCCCACCACTCCACTCCCTCCCTGAGTTCAACCTCTTTGGACACTCCGTGAAAGAGAAGGAAACCCCACTAACATATGCCCCTCTCTTCCCGAGTTATGAAATCTGATCCAGCTCCCTTGAGAAACCACATTGCTCGCCACTTCTATAAGCACGTCCAGTACTACAACTACATCCTCCACTATAGGTAGTAAAGGGCTGTAAACCAAATTCGCTTGTGCCATCTGTTCATAATATGGTCACTACACTCATCATTTCCCAACTCTACCTTAGTTTTTCTAGACGCTAACGATAGTACGCCAAATCATGGATGATTTTAGGGGCTAAATTTCGCTCATGGGCTAACTTTCCATGGTTTTTCCAAAAATGAGATTCATTATTTTAAAAATGATTCGCCCAAATTCTATAGGATAAAATTATTTTACCTTAAAAATTGCCAAAATTTTATAAAAACTATATAAAATCCTTAGAAATTTGAATATTTTTACAAAAATATCGCCAAACATTTATAGTTGGCATATGAAGGATCAATAAGATTTTCCATGGTTTCTACATTTTAAAATAAATTTCCATCCTTAAAATCATCCCTGCACCAAACCTTTCAGTGATAGCCCTCTCCACCACCACTTTCAGGTACCCACGTCACCAACATCCATTATGTCTCAATGTCAGTCCCCGAATGGATGATATGCCCTTGTGCTCTTTGTGACTCACTTGCTCACTTCACATACTGGTGTCCTTTGATTGTGGCATACCGAGGTCATCAGTCAAACCCTATTCAAACACATTTGACCACCTCACCAAGGGTCTTTCCTGCTCTAAATAGTTCCAACATCACCTCCCCTAAACCTGAGTCACATCCCACCCCTCCATGGTTCATCAATAGACTGTCTCAGGATATTACCCCAAACCCTCCCAATTCTCCGGTTCATTTCCCATAGGAAATCTTACCCCCTCCCACAGTTTATCCCCCACAGTGTCTGGATATTTGGTTTATGTCAAGAGAATCATCGCAACATGGTTGCAATATCCCCTATACGTCTTCACCACTTGAGGGAAATCACACCATGGAAGTCCCACATGTCACCTCCCCGGACCCCCTATATTCTTGCATTTTCCAATGCGACGAAGATATCTTGGAGGAACTCAATACCCTCGATTTCCCATGGAATGCACTGCATCATCGAGCACTTTTTCTCTCACAGGAAGCCTTTGACCCTCCCAACCAAGCCTCCATATGCATATTAGAAACCAAGGACTTTATTCCTTCTGGGTATATAGATTGCTTCAACAACCCTATCCCTGCTCCAGACGCTTTTGAAGAAGGCAACATGGCCAATATTTCCCCCATTGTCAAAATTGACACTTCCATCAAACTGGGAATCATAGAAGAAATCACCATTGGCACCACATGATCTCCTGAGGAAATCACAGCTTACAAAGCTCTCTTTTAGGAATATCGAGATATTTTTTCCTGGTCATATACGGAGATGCCCGACCTCGATCCTTCTATAGTCAAACATCGCATCAATACTTGGCCAGATGTTGCCCCATTCCATCAAAAGCAATGCCCACTTCACCCATCCAAAGTTGTAAATATCAAAGATTAAATTGAAAAATTACACACCACAGGGTTCATTTATCCCATTGCGTATACCTCATGGGTTTCCAACCCCATCCCTGTTAACAAAAAACATGGCACTATTCACATCTGCACCTACTTTCGCGATATCAACCATGCTTGTCCCAAAGACAACTTCCCAACCCTTTTCATCAACCAAATTATCGATGATTGTGACAGCCATGAGGAATTGTCCTTCATGGATTGGTTCCCAGGTTACAATCAAATCCAAATCCATCCAGCAAATCAGTATAAAACCACTTTTACTACCCCATGGGGTATTTTTTCTTATCGTGTCATGCAATTTGGACTAAAAAATACAGGTACTACATTTCAATGAGCCATGACTTATGTTTTCCATGATCTTTCTTGCATCATCCTCGCTTACTTGGACAACCTCACTGCTCGATCCAAAAAATGAACTCAACATTTAGACGATTTACGCATCATATTTCAATGATGTTGTTGGTACAATATTCGCTTGAACCCCCTCAAGTGTGTATTTTGCATCAACACCAGACACCTTCTTGGGTTAATTGTCTCCCAACACAACATCACAGTGGACCCCCTCAAGGTCCAAGCTATCACCGAAATTCCACCACCTAGGAATTTGCACCAACTACAGAGCCTACAAGGAAAAGCCAACTTTTTACGTTGCTTTGTCCCAGATTATTCCACTCGTGTGCATGGTTTCATCCGCTTACTATGTCATGATATCCCATTTTGATGGGATGACCATGCTCAAACCTCTTTTGATGATTTAAAAATGGCTCTATCCAATGCCCCTTTGATTAGTCCTCCAGAATATGATTGCGACTACATCCTTTACTTATCTTCCTCAGCCGTCTCAGTAGCAGGAGTCCTCATTCAACTAGGGGATGATGGGAAAGAACATGTCATTTACTACATCAATAAAAATATTTCAGGACCACCCTTGAAATACAATCATGATGAGAAGCTATCCCTCGCAATTTTCCTCACAGTTCAAAAACTACGTCACTATAACCAACTTTGCATTACCAAAGTCGTAGCAAATTCTAACCCCATGCAGTACTTGCTTAGTCGATGACAGATTAATGGCAAATTTTCCTAGTGGATCGTCATTCTTCAGGAATACGACCTAGAGTTCTCAACTCCCAAAAGAAAGAAATCACTTGTTCTCGCCAAGCTTGTCATGATGTTTCCCTCAGATGCTAAAGCCTCACCCATCAATACAGATTTTCCCAACGAACACCTCTTCTTCATCCCATCGGATGACCCCTGGTATGACAACCTTCGTGTCTACCTTCAAACATAGAAGTTTGGGTCTCATCTCTCTCGAGATGATCGTCGACACATTTGCCATCAATCCTCTAGGTACCTTCTCATCGGTGATGTCTTGTACTGACGTGGGTTCGACACCATACTCCGCTAATGTCTGACCATAGACGAAGCAGAAAAGGTCTTGAACAATTTCCATAACGGCGCTTATAGTGTCCACCTCTCAGGTATGTCCACCGCCCAAAAAATCGTTCGAGGATATTTCTAGCCCACACTATTTCATGTCTGCATCCACCCTATCAAGTGATGTGACAAATGCTAGCTCTATGAAAACAAAGCATGAGCGCCACTTGCTCTTCTACATCCAGTCGTCACCGCCAGCCCCTTCTGCAAATGGAGCATAAACTTCATGACTTGCAATCCTCCATCTAGTAATGGAAAAAAGTACATCATCATGGAAGTAGATTACTTTACCAAATGGGCTAAAGCCATGCCTACCTTCAAAAATACCACTGACACATCAACGCGTTTTTTCTTCAACCACGTAATTACCTGTTTCAGAATTCCACTATAGTTAGTATCCGATAACGGTAAACACTTTAAGAATGAGATATTTTCATAACTCTCTTCAAATTTATGTTTCTCCCATGAGTTTGTCTCCCCATACTACCCTCAGTCCAATGGACAGGTCGAAGCTGTTAACAAAGTCCTCAAAACCATGCTACAACGTACCATCAACAAACATAAGACCAACTGGAATCATATGTTGTTTTCATCATTATGGGTTTATGGCATGACAATCAAAACTACGACCAGTTTTACACTGTTTCATCTCATCCATGGGATCGAATCCACTATCCCCATCAAGTGCAAAATTCCCATGTTATGCACCACCATCGAGCTATTACCTGACACTGCTCCAATGGAGCAGTGCTTGCTGACCTTAAAGTCACTGAATGAAGATTGTCGATCTTCATTACAGAACAACGAGGCAGCTAAAAAATGGTCCAAATCCACCTTTTATCGGCTTGTCAACCTTGTTCATTTAACGAAGGATATCTCATCCTAGCCTACGATATAGCCCACGATACTCTAGGTCATGGGAAGTTCGAATCATTATGGAATGGACCCTACATTGTCCAACAATGCCTCACTAAAGTCACATACATTGTGGCCTCTCCAGAAGGTTATCCCCTCAAAGAACCCATCAACGGGTTGTACTTAAAGAAGTTTTACGCCTGAGTGTAGTCATTCTACACTAGGCTTTTTCTGTGTACACATTTGTAGTATTTATAGTCTTATTTTTTCACCTCCACTCCTCATGTCTAATCTACCATCTATGTTATTGACAGATGCATCCTCCACCAGCCTACCACACTGGTTACACTGACGGTGTTAACCGTTGGACACAAAATCTCGCTTCGGCCGCTTGGGCCCTCTATATCGCCTCACATGAACTGCTCCACTCCAATGGCATATGTTTGGGATCAGCCACTAACAACCAATAAGAATACGTAGCTATCATTGGTCTCCTCATCGAGGCCAATCACTACCACATTTTTCACCTTAGCATTTTGTTAGATTCCCAACTTGTCCTCCTGTAGCTCAACAATGTATATCATGTTTGTGATCCTTTCCTCTTTCACAAATGCCTGCAAGTTAGACTCTTATATCGAAACTTTGATTCAATTACATTTACACATATTCCATGGAAATTTAATCAAATAGTAGATAATATGGCTAACCTGGAGTTATATTGGCATTTATCACATAAAGACATCATTACATATACATAAATCATCAAACATTGGTCACAACATATATATTAGACATCATAAACCATAAAAAAAAAATCAACACAT
>SNQJ01S0018909.1:19326-39168 GCA_010110895.2 Picea sitchensis
AAGAGAAGCATCTAGAGGAAGATCCTTCTAGAAGCGGAAGCTTCTATTAGGTCTTCTTGCATCCGCCTTATTCTATTTTATTGAAAGGCCTTATTAATATTGACCTTTATTACATCCGAATACATTGATCTACCTATGTGTGGGTTAGGACCTTAACAACGATGTTGGTACATCTTGATGATTCATAGTTGATGAGTAGTTGATACATGATTGTTACATACTTGGTACATGGTTGGAGGCACTTGTTAGTAGTATTTTTGACACATGGTTTATGGATGATGTAGCATACTTGTATTGGTATATTATTAGAAGCACATATTGATATTGGTGATGATTATGAGTTGGTGTGTTATGCTTGGTTGATGCACATATTTGTGATTTGTCTCGGTGAGTAGATATGATTTCGTCGATAATATTGATGAGACAAGTTGTTATGATAGGTTGTTTCAACAGGTTTTTGTGACAGGTTATTCATATAGGTTTGGTGCACAGTTGATGCACTTGTTCATGGTACAGGTTGAGGTATAAGTTGGTGTATGGTTGATGCACTTGTTTATGGTACAGGTTGATTACAGGTTGTTTGATATAGGTTGGTGCATGGTTGATTCACTCGTTTATGGTACAGGTTGATTATAGGTTGACGTACAAGTTGATGCATGGTTCAGGTTATTGGTACAGGTTGTTTGGTGCAGGTTGATTGGTACAAGTTTACAGCAGTATATCTCATAGTGATAGTGTGACAATCGTTCCATCATTCTACTTATACATAAGCACGATTGGACGGGGAAAGGACAGGTGGTTGTAGACACCTTCCGGTCTTAGCCGGAGAAGATAGGGACTTGTAGCCTCCTTCTAGTTGTATCTAAAGAATTGGTAGTTCGAGATTCCTTCAGGTTGTATCCCAAGGAAATAGGGGGTTAGAGCCTCCTTCCAGTTGCAGCTAGAAGAAAAAGGAATTTGGTGCTTCCAATGAATGTAATTCTTAAAGACATATAAGAAAAAGAATTATGTGGTTTTATCCCATTTTGGGTTTCCACGTAAAACATTGGTTTACTGTGTATGTGTGCGATTTCTCATTTGTTCATTGTTTATTTACTATGCAACTATTGGATGATAATACTGCATTGATATAACACTTGCATTTTATGGTGAAAAAGGATTAAATTTCTCTATTACTGATTCACCCCCCCTCTTGGTAATCCAACACTTATTGATGGCTCTTGATCCCTGAAATCTAGTTTTTAAGCTTAGCGAGCAATTTTTATCACTTGAACTTGGTCCAAGTCTTTAGTTCAATACCTACTTCTCCAAAAATCCTAATGGTTCCAATATTCCCACTAAGAGGCAAATGATACAATTTTGAGGTCATGTTTTTGGGTTCAAGGTGTTGTTCTTAGCCTTGGATGCACAAAATCTTCCTTAAAATCCTAAAGCATTAGTTTCTTCCAACCACTATTTCAAGGAACGCTTGACCCTTAACTTGTGCTCAAATTTTGTAACGGTGCACATAAATCCACTTGAAAAATATCCCCTTCAAAGATCATGCGGTTTTCCTTTGTCTTAATTCCTATAATATGCATTTATGTCCTAAGACCTATGTTTCCCCCCCTAACCATATATGGGACACTAGGACCATAACTAGTTCTTAAAACTTCATAATATTGTTAATATCACCAATCAGACAATAAGGATATGCTTAATAGGCCATGTGTAGTGGATCAAGGTGTCATTCTTGAAACTTGATTCTTAGAAACTTCTTTTATGGCGTAAGGCCTAGGTTTCTTCCTTCAAATATTTGTAGGGATGAAAGAATCATGTACCTAGCATAAAAAATCCCATAATGGAACCCATATGCCTAGTCAAAGGAAGTGATAAGCGTGAGAGGTCTTTTGTGGTGGGTCAAGGCATTTTCCATAGACATGCATTCCAAAAATATTACTTTAGGGTTCATTCACCATGTTTCCTCTCATGACCATGTAAAGGGATTTGAGACTCATAACTAGTCCTTGAAATATTCTAAAAATGCATGTACCCCTACTTGGAAGACAAGGACCTCTCTGGATGTCAAGTGTGGTGGTTTGAGGTGTTGGTCTAGGGACCTTTATACTTAGAAGAAACCTCTATGGCCTAAGGCCCACGTTTCCTTCCCTTACCATGTCAAGGACCCTAATACCCATACTTAATGATCAAATCTTTTAATTCCATTGATATCCCCACTTGGAGGTGAATGATATATACATTGGGAAAAAGAATTTAGTCACAAAACTACGTGGAGATTCCTAAAAGTGCACATGCGTTCTTAAAAGTGTGTGTGGATTCTTAAAATTGTGCATGTATTATTAGGAACATGTGTRTGCTTTCAAGAATGTGTGCACACTTTTAAAAACATATGTGTTCTTTCAATAACATTCATGCATTCCTTAAAARWTGGATTTGGAAAGCATGTGTGGAAATATGAGGTTCACTGAGGTTATAAGATCARGAACGCATGCATGTGTCTAATAACATGCATGTGTTTTTGTGTGTGCACATTYCTGTGCACCCCATTACAAAATTTTCAACCATAAAACTTGTGTCAGTGCCTTGGTAACAAAATAAAATATAAATAAATTACCCTAGAACCATTGGGTATTGGGAAATTTTCCATTTGTTTTGAATGTGACACAAATCAGAGTGACAAATTCCACAATATGCTACCTTGAAAGTTATGTCATGGGATCCAATTTTCCTACAAAAACAAATTAAAAAATTCAATAAACGAAATTGAACTTTTCCATGCACTTGATGTGTCCCTCACAAATTAAAAGAGTTAACCATAAACATTATTTTACATGTAACTTTAAAATATGAGAGTGGATGTCAAATTCATCCTTGGTAGCCTATCCCTCAACCTCAACCTCAAACCGACCTAATTCTCCTTTCTTCACCATCTTATATTCTCTTTGTAAAATGATAAAGTCATATTCGACTCTCACATAGTAAAAGTATAAACAACTAAGTTGAAGAGTGCACACAGGAGAACCTTATAATAGAACAAAACAATAGAGAAAAAACAAAACCAAGGGACACTTGAAACAAAGACCCAACATTCCTAAACATAGTAGAAACAAATGTTCAAAAACATATGTACATGCAATGCAATGATTGTAATTCCACAAAAATAAAACTCTATGTTGGCCCTTGACCAAGTTTTGAGGATCCTTGGTCATGTTTGACCTATTTTTGGGGGTCATGTTTGACCTATTTTTGGGACTTCGACAGGTTGTCGAAGGCAGAGCGCAAGACGGAGCAGAGATTGCGGGATCTCGGCCCCTTTTTAGGAATTTTTGGGTTTTGGGCTTATGGAACGGGTATGGGAATGTTGGCCCATGGGTTTACCCATGCTTAGGCCTACTTTGTATGTATAAAAATGTATCTAGGAGAAGTAAGTAGAGAACTACAAGTTCGATCTGTGTGATTGATAATGCTAAGTATTAGGTGGAGATTTCTTTTGTGCATACTGTGTGAGACTTGTAGAACTAAGTGCAAGTCATTCTAAGAGGTTGTGGAAGGATGTGTGCTTAGATATACTCGGGGAAGGAGGATCTAGCAAGATGTGCAGATCCCCTGTCCTCTGCGGAGTAGGGTTTTTTAGGCTCTATGCATGTAACTGATTGAAGAAGCTAATGAAAAAGACAAAGAGTTGGTGGACGTAGCCCTAGGGTGGGAGTGAACCACATACATGCAGTGTTTCTCTTCTTTGTGTGATGTGTTGATGTGGTTATCTGTGATTTTATTAGTGCTTTATATAGATAAATGTTATATATATATGATGTTTCTTTGTGCCTAATAAGGTGAATGAATGCTAGATCTGACCTATGTGAATATGCTTAGTTCTTTAATCTGCTAGATTTGATCTGTTTCTTTATGCTGAGTTCTACTGGATGATGGATCTGGTTGAATACTATGATACTCTATAATTAGGGTTTGTCTGCATTGTAAATAAGAATTGGATATGGATGAATGTTAACTACTAAGTGCTCTGTTAAGTGTTAGAATCACAGATCTGTGTCCCAGCTAAGGTTGCAGACATCTGAGTCCTGCAACCACCCCTACCTCTACCTCGGGTGAGACTTCATCTGCTTCGCAGGTGTTGTCGAAAGGTTCGGTAGTTAGGGTTTTGTTGGTGGGTTGTTGTAGCAGTGAACCATGGGTCTACCCCTGTGCCAAAAAATGGTTTTGTTGTCGGGACCTAAAAGTGTGATTGCTGGGAACCGAGGTAGAAGAATCTTTGTGCGAAGATCCGTCCTGAAATTGTGAAATCTCTGTGTGTAGATCTGTCACTGTAGTGTGTAGTATTCTACTTGATATGTGGAGCTCTGTGCCAAGCGAAAGGGTCAAATCTGAAGAAAAGAGGTAAGATATGGGAGCTTTGTGCCCTGATAAAGGTGAAAGTGAGATTAAAGAGGTAAGATCTATAATATTTTTTCTCTATAGAAGTAAGATAAGTGGAAATTTTTTGTTTCTAGAGTATGAATCTAGGTATGTTTGATAAGATTTGTCCTAGCTTGAAAACTAGGGCACTGATAGAAGAAATAATATTTGATATGAGTAGATCTGATAAGAATAGTGAAAGATATGTTATACCTATCCATAGAAAGAATGTTTGGACTAACAAATGGATGCAGGATCCTAGAAAGATTTTTTTGCAGGTTAGCTACCATTATTCTAGAACACAGTACAAGAGAGGTTGGGGATCATTTTAGAGAAAGAGAGGATTAACCCTTTGTTACAGTTGTAGAAGATCATGACATATTGCTAAGGAATTCCCTGGTATAAGACCTAGTTGCCTCTATTGCAAAGCTATGGACCATGAAGTATTGGATTTCTCTATAATGATTGCTAAGGTTGAAAGGATGAATATGAGGAAAGAAGCCCATGAGAAAGTTCAAGAAACTAAGACCATGACAGAACCTCATAAAGAATCAGAGAAACTATTTCTAAAGATGAAAGAAACCCTAAATGATCACTAACATATTAATTATTCAGAGATCTTCAAAGAAAAAAAGTGCATGGAAGAAAGAATAGGAGACTTCGACATTGACTATGTTCTGGATGAAGAAACACAGGTAAATATTATGACATAAAGAACTTGGGAAACCCTAGGAAAGCCTGTTATGATTCCTTCATTGGGGGGAATAGGATTGTTCTGAGGAAAGCTTATAAACCTATGTGGAAAGATCACCCATATATCTATGAATGCCAATGGAACTTCGACATAGGAAGAATTTGAAGTTGTTAAATTTATTGAGAACAACACTCCATTTGCTATGTTACTAGGAAAAACTTGGATTGAAAGAGATCAGGCCAGAAGGAAAGAAGAAGAAATCCTAGAGCAGAAGAAGCAAGAGTTAAAATATTTCCTGACTAGGAGGATCGCACACTTGATTGAAGAACAAGAGAACCGAGCAAAGCTATTTAAAACTAGAAACTTGGATGTTGAAGTTGCAAGAACATAGGAAGATGTGCAAAAGAATGAAGTACCTATCCTAGATAGAGAAGAAGTATTATCCCTGATTTCTAGGAAAGAATCTCAACATCGCGAAGTTTCTCTGCCAAAAGAAGATAAGAATTAGAATGGAAAAATGAATACTGAGACAAATCTCACTGGAAATAAGGCTAGAAAACTAAGTAAGAAGAGAGATAATATCGAAAAATTATGGAAGGTTCCGGAGGGAACTTCACAAAAGGAAGATTTTCAAAATTGGAACTTCACTAGGATATCAAAACTGCGTCACATGGAACTTCGCCATGGTGAAGAAATATAGTCGTTGGGAATAGTATAACTATTAGATCGATGGTCGAACAGGTAGAAATGCATTTATGGTCAGAAATTTCACCACCAAATCGTTGGGACCATGCCATAACTGAGTTAATGAAGGCTTCTTACCTGTTGCAAGAGATCCGTTGCCAAGTATATATTTATCTCGTTGCTCCACGCACCGAGAACAATTTTGCTAACCGTGAATCTGAGCCCGCAGATTAGTTGATTCTGCATAGTGATCATCGTGCTATCACCATCCATCCCATTACATTGAGCAGTTACTCTTCGAACCCGAGATATTCAACCACGAGGATGCATGTCAGACGAGCTTAGCACTATAGAGAAAATTGTCGAAGAAGATCTCATTGACCTACTGACTGAAAGAGTAATGTCTACAAGTATTCAAGAATCATCGACGAGAGGAGTGCAAGCCTCTCCGTCGACTACTCGCGGAGCCATACCATCTCGACCATCAGTAGAGAAGAGAGCCAAGCACAGAGACGACTTAGCCAATGCGAAGCTGATCCCATCCATATTGCCTGAATACATCTTGCCTCTAGCCGACGCAGTGAGTTGTGATAGTGTGCCAAGATATTTTGAGTACACCATGGTTATTGTGTACCTCTCGAAGGGGATACTCGCAGTTTAAGCACAACAGGACAAGATCACAGCGTTGAAGTTCAATGAATTCAACCTCGAAGATCGAAAAAGCTATAGTATGCTCACCCCGTATAAATACCTAACCAGGATGAAGGGGAAGAACTCAAATATAATCCACCGGCCATGGATGATGAACATCGCGCAGTCCACCCTATTAAATGTAATGAAAATCCCACACTTCAAAAGGCACCAGGAAGTCAATGCCTGTGTCAAGCTACTCCTTTCATGTTACCATGGAAACTACTTATGGATAGATCGTCGCATCATAATCAATCCGACGTTCATCCATAGGATTAAAGGATTGAGTATGAAAGGACCTGATCTGAAGGACTTCTATCTGGGAAAAGACACAGATCACGTGCTAGAACAGAAGATCAAGGATACATATGACAATGTTGAAAAGGGGACACGAGGCTACAAGGTAGCCTCCATCTAGAATGACACAGTGTGCCTACCCTGCTAGTTAATAGCCAGAAAGTTAGTAAGGAAGAACCGACCCATGCAGGTCACAAGCTTTGTTGTTGACCTTGCAGGGAAGTGCGTAGAAAGTCTACAGATGAAATGGGCGAAGTACCTAGTTAATCATCTGGAACTAGACTTTCGCGAAGCACATGATCAATGCTACGAGTTTCACTTTAGTTGGATCCTGATCCTCATCACCTTTGTTGCCTGGGAGATGTCGGAAGGTGCGACCTTTCTGGATATTGAACCATTCGAGCCACTTGTTGTGAAGTTCACCACACTGTGGTACTCGAGTGATATGAACAAACAGTGGCAGTCAAACACTATTTTTCATACATATTACTTTCAACTGAAGAGAGCCATCGAAGTTGAACCTCGCATGACTCTGAACACCCTACAGAGGTTCCAACCCCTGATGAAGTTTTACGCAGATCGACACTTTATATACATTACAGTGTGAGCCGATGAACATAAGGAGCAACTTTAGTGGTACTACAAACTCACAGAAGGGGACCTTGAGGAGATCACTAAGGATTGGTCGGCAGACCTCCTTATTCTCGTAGACCCTACAGAGATATCTCACCCTGACAGCCTATAAAACACGCAAAAATAGCATGATACACCCAGACACAGAAGAAGAAAGAAGACTGGAGAGGTCCAAGACATAAGCAGTGCCTCAGGCAAGACTGCTTTAGTATCACTTGACCAAGGGAGTGATGAAGAAGTGGAAGAAATAAACGACAAGGAAGATGAACAAAAGAAAGGTGAAGTAACACCGCCTAGAGATGAGGCTAATTCCCTGAAGAAAAGGAAGGTTTCTCCCAAGAAACCCACTTCGCGGAAGAAATCCAGAGCCACCTTGACCAAGATGCAGACTGTAGTCACTACCGATGATTTAGACTTCATCATAGCAGCCCTGAATGATGCTTCGCTGGAAATCGAGGAGAAACAAGAACCTAAGAAGGAGGAAATGTACGACATAATCAAGGTCAAACTCTGAGGGGTATAGTAGGCCCTTCAGTCCAGTCGCATAGTATCCACTGCGCCCCTTCCATCAGAAGAACTAGAGTTGGGAGACAAGCCAGCCAAACTCCACCGACTAGCAGTTGCAACCGAAGCTCACCTTCGACGAACACAAGAAGAAATAGAACAAGCCACCCAGGCCCTGAAGCAAGTACAAGGAGTACTTGTAGAACAACGTTGAGTCGCAGATCAGGAGAAGGTTTCTCTCCAGACAAATTTTGACGAAGAGAAGCCACAACTTCAGTAAGAAATGGAACAATTGCTCACAGAGAAACTCGATGTGAAATAAGCAGTCAACAAAGCACTATGCTCTGTGACAGGCTTAGAGACACAAGCAAAATATTGAGTCACGCATCAAGTAGAGAAGCTTGCAGAAGCTATCCAACAGCTACAACAACGAATAACAGACTTAGAGCTCTGCATAGTGCTCAACACCCCGCAGGTTGTGAGGGATCAAGGAGAAGCAATTGCTCGAAGCGCGGTTGAGCGAATCAAATCCCTCACCATGGAATGTAAGAAACTGAGTGATCGTAGTGCCCAGACTTATGAGAAACTCACTAAGAACCCAGAACTAAAGGCACTGGATTCRCAGCTCCAAGAGGTGAAGTATCAAGCAAAGACAATACAGGCGCAGTTGAAGCCCATGTCAGCTATGGAAAGAATGAAGTGATCCCAGGAGCAACACACTGCCCAACAACACATCCACACTATTTAGAGCAGAGTTATTGAAGTAACTCAGAGGCTCCAACCTATATAGGATGAGGCTTACCAGCTATTCACAGAGATCGAAGGTCGAGGAGAAGAACTAGAGAAAGTCGTGACTGCAGCTGAACAATGGCTAGAGGGACCTGTCAATGAAGCAGTCATACAAGAGTTCATTGAAAAGGAGGTCGTGGCACAACAAAAAGTCGAAGTAGCTTGAGCCAAGATCAAGGCTTTTGAAGCAGGACTAGTCAGATGAGAGTGACTTGGGACGAGTGACAGGTGATTGTTGGGGGCCTGTTGGCCCTTGACCAAGTTTTGAGAATCCTTGGTCATGTTTGACCTATTTTTGGAACTTCGATAGGCTGTCGAAGGTGGAGCGCAAGACGAAGCGGAGATCGCGGGATCTCAACCCCTTTTTAGGGATTTTTGGGTTTTGGGCCTATGTAACGGGCATGGGAATGTTGTCCCATGGGTTTACCCATGCTTAGGCCTATTTTGTATGTATAAATAAGTAGCTAAGCGAAGTAATTAGAGAAATACAAGTTTGATCTGTGTGATTGAAAGTGCTAAGTGCTAAGTGGAGATTGCTTTTGTGCATACTATGTGAGACTTGCAGAGCTAAGTGAAAGTCATTGTAAGAGGCTGTGGAAGGTTGTGTGCTTAGATCTACTTAGGGAAGGAGAATCTAGTGAGCTGCACAGATCCCCTGTCCTCTACGGAGTAGGGTTTTTGAGGCTCTGTGCATGTAACTGATTGAAGAATCTAATGAAGAAGACAAAGAGTTGGTGGACGTAGCCCCAGGGTGAGGGTGAACAATGTACATCTTGTGTTGCTTTTCTTTGTGCGATGTGCTGATGTGGTTATGTGTGATTTTCTTAGTTCTTGATATAGATAAATGTTATATATATCTGATGTTTCTTTGTGCCTAATAAGGTGAATGAATGCTAGATATTACCTATGTGAATATGCTTAGTGATTTAATCTACTAGATTTGATCTATTTCTTTATCTTGAGTGCTATTGGATGTTGGACCTGGTTGAATACTATGATACTCTGTAATTAGGGTTTGTCTGCGCTGTAAATAAGAACTGGATATGGATGAATGTTAACTGTTAATTTCTTTGTTAAGTGTTGGAATCACATATATGTGTCCCAGCTAAGGTTGTAGACATCTGAGTCCTACAACCACCCCTGACTCTACCTCGGGTGAAACTTCATCTGCTTCGCAGGTGTTGCCAAAAGGGCCGATAGTTAGGGTTTTTTTGGTGCGTTGTTGTAGCATTGAACCCTGGGTCTGCCCCTGTGCCAACACTCTAAGATGATAAATAATCCAAACCCACCTTAAATAAACTTATATTTCACTAAATAAACCAAACCTAGCTGAGATAAATCTCCACCAAGCTCAAATATCCAAACCCTAATTAGATAAAGCTCCAACAAGATGATATATATCCAAACCCAAATCATAAAGAATTCAAAAAATGCAATGTATAATAGAGAACAAATTTCCAACAAAAATTCTACAAATAATTTGAAAACCTTCCAAAAGAAAGAATTTCTAAAATCATAAACAACTACAACCTACTATTCTTCCTAAGCTCGTGCCCATGGAGAAATTTATGCAAAGTCAAGATACCAAAAACAATTGTCTGCTAACCCATCAACCTCAATATTGTTAAAGCCCTTTTTTTATTGAGGAACACCATCACTTGATCTCGACTTTGTACATTGATTAAACACTAGGGTCTTAGTCCTCATTGAATGATATGCTCAAGCCCTTGGCCCATGAAATTATTACACCACATCACAGTCACAAAGAAAAAATTTCGTGCCAGTTTGGTATAATATGTGTAGCTAACAACACTCTAGGTAATTTACCTTGGAGGTAGCCTTTGTCACCATAAGAAAAAGGAAGAAATTGTATCCGACAAGTCCACTCAAGGATTCAAGTTCATCAAATATTGGAATATTTCAAAAAAAAAAAATATCGCAAACCATAAAATTWAAAAAACAATTTAACATAAAGCCAATCTAAACATCAAATCCGTGATAACCGATTAAGCAATTTTTTGAAACCCTCTATGACCAAACACTACTTGGCCATCTGTTTAAATTATATATATATATATATATGAAAAACCTAGAAAAAAATAGAGAATAAATACAGAAAGAAAAAAAAAGTTATAGTTAATAAATATACATACATTGCTGAAAAAATTCTAACAAAGCCAAAAATACCAAGACTGGTCTAGCAAATACATGTTTTCTAGGTAAGATGAAACCATTAACGCAAATCTAGGTTAAATTATGATAAGGGAAAACCATTTTCAAGCATTCTAGATCTGATGAATCCATAGCTTGCACACATAAATTGAGTGGAAAAATTAGATAGATTTGTTGGGGATTTCAAGATTCTATGAATAGGCCTAGGGTTTCATAGGAAATATGATTGTTCTGATAAAAAATATTGCAATTAGGGTTTCTCAACAACACCCTCAGATCAATGTGCATTCTCTCAGATCTACAACACACAGAAAAACTCTGCGCAACGTAGTTGCAAAGACCACAAATTTAAATACTTCGTCATTGAGATCTCAAGACTTACTACGTAGTTCCCAGACTGCGTGGAATATTTCGCATTGTGATGATAACATTTAATAAAAACAATTTCTTGACACTGTGCTACTCTCAGCACATAAACTCGCATGTAGATTCAAGAACTTGTAAACTTACTTAAGTTTCTGCAGAAACAAAGAGAAGATATTTTGAAACTGTTTGAACACAACAGAACTCAGAAATATCAACACACAAATATATTACCCATATATGATGCAACACACTATTACAAAACACAATATTTACAGATCTTCGACTCCAACAACTTCTGCAAACTTACAAAAAACAGAGCTTGTGCTCCTAGGCTTCTTCAACTTCTTACACAATTTTTGTTCCTTCTCTCTATCGACTATTATCTCTATATCGACTACCTACAGGCTCGAACATATAAATATGAAGAAAAATACTTCATGTAGAAGTGAACCGACTTAACATTTAAGACAACAATAAATTTGACTGACTCTATCTTATTTACAAAGATGGAGAAAGATAAAAGATCAACTCATTTAATAATGCTCTTTCTTACCCTGATAGACTGTAAGAACACTCCTTCTTTCAGTGAAAGAAAAAAATTGTGTAAGCGTAAAAATTACGACTTATAATTAATATCTCCAACACTCCCCCTTAGTTATAACTAGGTGGGATTACAAGACACAAAAATTACATCAAAAAACTTAAATTGACAAGACATGTCGAATATTCGTGACTGCACCGACTCCTAGAAATCTGCACATATTCTGAAATGCATCGTTTGCCAAATATTTTGTGAAAACATCTGCAATATGTTCATTAGACCTGCAAAATTCTAAGAAAATTTCTTTGTTATTCAATAATTCTTTGATAAAATGATACCTTGTATCAATATGCTTGGTTTTCTTGTGAAACCCAAGATTCGTAGACAACGCTATGGTGGAGTTGTTATTACAGAACACTGTAGTTGGTTCCTTTTGTTCCTACAACAAATATTTGAACATTCTTCTCATCCAAACTACTTGACAAGTTGTGCTTGTAGTTGTGACAGACTGATCTTCAGTTGAAGAAAGAGTTACAATGGGTTTCTTCCTTGATGCTCATGACATTATACCTGATCCGAAATGAAATGTGTGTCCATAGGTACTTTTCCTATCATCTATGCTACCTCCACAATCACTGTCAGTGTATCCTACAAGTCTGAAATCTTCTGATGTGGAATACATAATGCCAAATTCTTTTGTTCCATTCACATATCTAAAAATTATTTTTCTTGCCTTCCAGTGAGATTCTTTTGTAGTTTCCATGAACCTTGAAGTCAATCTCACTCCATACATAATATCAAGCCTTGTTGTTTCCAAATACATGAGGCTTCCTACCATCCTTTTAAACAGAGTGGGATCCACCTTATATCCTTCAGCTTCCTTAACTCCAATCCTAATATGACAGGTGTTGGGGCTTCTTTGGAATTTATCATGTTCAATCTTTTCAAGATTTCATGTGCATATTTAGATTGTGAAATAAATATACCATCCTTGGATTGGTGAACTTCAATGCCTAGAAAATATCTCATAAGCCCCAAATCAGTCATTTAAAACTCATTCTTCATGACTGACTTAAATTCTTCTATGCCAAAATCACCTGTAAAAATCAAAAAATCTACATATAAGAAAAAAATAACATATTACATTGTTGATTGGATTTGATTTACAATTTTGGCCCACATTCACTTCTTTGAAATCCATTCTAAGTGAGGTAGGAATCTATGCGACTGTACCAAGCTCTGGGAGCTTGCTTTAATCCATACAGTGTCTTCTTCAATATTTATACTTCTTTTTCTTGTCATGGAATCTCATAGCCTTGTCGTTGTTCCACATATACTTCTTCTTCTAAATGTCCATTCAAAAATGTTGAGTTTACATTGATTTGATAAACAATCCATTTATTCTTCGCAGCTAACACAATTCTCATTATGTCCATCCGCACAACTAGTGCAAATATTTAATTTAAATCTATTCCAGGTTGTTGTGTAAAACCCCTTGCAACTAACCTTGCCTTATKCTTCTGCACATTTCCTTCTGCATCTTGCTTGGTTTTATAAATCCACTTGACACTTACCACATCTTTGTCTTTAGGTACATCTACCAATTTCCATGTTTGATTGTTCTCTATGCATTTAATTTCTTCATCCATGACTTGTGCCCATACATCATATTTGACAACTTATTCAAAAGTTAATGGATCATTTATTTGTGAAAATGGAGAAAAAAATGAGAATGAATTTGTTGGGTCAACATTGTATGTGTCACGCAGAATTCTATTCTTCCTTGGTAACATACTTGATAATGTTGGATATGGAGATGTAGAACTACTTGGACTGCTTGTTGGAGTTTGTTGCACTCTAGGTGTGGATTGTGCACCTGCAGATCTCACTAGAGTAGTTTGTGTTGTGATGTGTGTCATAGTTCCAGGTGTAGAAGGAACTACGCACTAAATTATAACTAGTGTTTGAACTACTTCATCCTCCATGTCATCATGCCCGATATCATCAAGAATTTAAATTTTCCTTTCTATTGTTCCATCCCGTGCTTCATTCTCCACAAATTGAACATCGTGACCGACTATAAATTTCTTGCAATAGGATCATATAGTTTGTATGCTTTTGTGTCTTCAGAGTACCCAACAAATATACATTTTTTTCATTTTTTATGTAGCTTCTTTCTCAGTTCATCTGGAACAAGTGCATATGTGACACAACCAAAAAAATTTAAGTGCGCAACATTATGCTTCATACCTGTCAAATATTCTTGAGGAACTTTGTTCTTATCACTCTTTTTCAAACATCTATTCATGATGTATACTGCAGTTGCTACTTCCTCAACCCAATAATCATTTCAAAAATGTTTGGCAGCCAACATACTGCATGCCATTTACATGATGGTGCGATTCTTCCTTTCCACGACACCATTCTGCTATGGTGTATACCATGCAATGAATTGCTTATGAATCCCATGAAATTTACAAATGTTCTGAAACTCTCTTGAAACATATTCACCTCCTCTTTCAGTTCTTAGAATCTTGATTCAGTAACCACTTTGTGTCTCCACAAGTGACTTGAATTGTTGAAAACAACCAAATGCATCAGATTTATGTTTTAGAAAATAAATCCATGTTTTTCTTGAGAAATCATCAATAAATGTAAGAAAATGAGTGTTGCCTCCTATAGATGGTGTTTCCATTGGTCCACAGATATCTAAATGTACTATTTCTAGTGGAGCTTTTTCTCTATATGACTTTCGAACTAGAAATGACTCTCTATGTTTCTTTGCAAAGATACAACCTTCATATATTATTTCTAGTCTTTCAAAGAATGGAAAACATTTCACCATATCCTTTGTATGTAGCAGCTTCAGACCTCCAAAGTTTAAATGTCCAAATCTGAAATGACATAGCCATGACTCATCCTGCACTTCAGATTGGAATGTTGCCTGCATCTCTGCGCCATTGTCTTCTTCTTTCTTGGAGTTGTGCGCATTACCTTTTTCTTCTTTAGAACAACATGCGCTTACTTCTTTTCTTTCTGCTTTGAATGCAGTGTCAGAGTGCACATATTTTGCTTCATAGACCTCTTGTGTTGTTTTTCTCTTCGGGGTTGGTTTTAATGTCAATGGAAACATTCTATTTCTTCTCATTTGAATTCTTGTAATAAGTTGATTTCTTGGACATCTGTCCAAAGTCACACAGTGATTATCTTCCATGTAAATTCTATACCCTTTCTATAACAATTGTTCTGTGCTTAGCAAATTATGTTTTAGACCAGAAACATAATATATATAAGACATAAAAAAATTCTCCCCCTGTTTAGTTAAAATGTTAATACTATCATTACCCAAGACAATGACTTTGATATTGGTTCCAAGTGTAACTTTAGTTTGGATTGACTTCTCCAAACTAGAAAACAATTCTAAGTTTCCTTTCATGTGATTACTGCAGCCTGAGTCTAAATTCCATATGTCACATGGACTTTCTTGAGCAACATTACATTCAACTGGTGAAACTATAGGAATTGCCTCAATATGCACCATAAACATATGAATAGAGAAAGTATTTGCATTGTTTTGTTAATATTAACCTTGCATGTTCTGATTATATTGTCTCTTTCTACATTCAAATGCATAATGTCCATACTTTTTACAATAATGGCACTGAATTTTTTATTTATAAAATCTCTGACCACTTGGTTATTTGTTGTTTTGATTTTGACTTCTACCACCAGTATTTGTAGGACTGTTACTGCATCCTCCTCTAATAGAATTCCTTCCTCTGCCTATAGAGTTATCTCTCCCCCTTCCTCTTCCACAACTTATAGATGATTGCGCAAAAAATGCATTTTCTAATGACATATTTGATCTATTTAATTTGTGTTCATGATTAATGAGAGATACATGCAACTCATATAGACTAAATTGACTCAGGTCTTTGTTCTCTTCTAAAGTCACAACAAGAGTATCAAATTTAGGATGAAGATTCCTAAGTACCTTCTCAACAACCTTCCTATCCTCTATGGTTTCTCCATCAGACTTAATCTGATTTATCAGGCCAATAACATGGGTATTAAAAGATTCTATTGAATTTGTGTCTTTCATTGACAGAGTTTCAAAATCTCTTCTAAGAATTTGTAATTTTGAAGTCTTGACTTTGTCCATACCTTGATAAAAAGTTTGTAATATGTCCCATGCTTCCCTGGCTTGCTTTGTTGATGCTACTCTTGGGAGTATGCTCTCATGCATGGCTTGATGTATTCATGATGTATACTGCAGTTGCTACTTTATCAACCCAATAATCATTTCAAAAATGTTTGGCATCCAACATACTGCGTTCCATTTACATGATGGTGTGATTCTTCTTTTCCGCGACACCATTCTGCTATGGTGTATACTGTGCAGTGAATTGCTTATGAATCCCATGAAATTTACAAAAGTTTCGAAACTCTCTTGAAACATTTTCACCTCGTCTTTCAGTTCTTAGAATCTTGATTTAGTAACCACTTTGTGTCTCCACAAGTGACTTGAATTGTTGAAAACAACCAAATGCATCAAATTTATGTTTTAGAAAATAAATCCATGTTTTTCTTGAGAAATCATCAATAAATGTAAGAAAATGAGTGTTGCCTCCTATAGATGGTGTTTCCATTGGTCCACAGATATCTGAATGTACTATTTCTAGTGGAGCTTTTTCTCTATATGACTTTCCAACTAGAAATGACTCTCTATGTTTCTTTGTAAAGATACAACCTTCATATATTATTTCTGGTCTTTCAAAGAATGGAAAACATTTCACCATATCCTTTGTATGTAGCAGCTTCAGACCTCCAAAGTTTAAATGTCCAAATCTGAAATGACATAGCCATGACTCGTCCTACACTTCAGATTGGAATGTTGCCTGCATCTCTGCGCCATTGTCTTCTTCTTTCTTGGAGTTGTGTGCATTACCTTTTTCTTCTTTGGAACTTCTTCGCTTTCTTCTTTGAAAGCAGTGTCAGAGTGCACATATTTTGCTTCATAGACCTCTTGTGTTGTTTTTCTCTTCAGGGTTGGCTTTAATGTCAATGGAAACATTCTATTTCTTCTCATTTGAATTCTTGTAATAAGTTGATTGCTTGGACATCTGTCCAAAGTCACAGAGTGATTATCTTCCATGTAAATTCTATACCCTTTATGTAACAACTGTTCTGTGCTCAGCAAATTATGTTTTAGACCAAAAACATAATATATATAAGACATAACATTTTTCTCCCCCTGTTTAGTTAGAATGTTGATACTATCTTTACCCAAGACAATGACTTTGATATTGGTTCCAAGTGTAACTTTAGTTTGGATTGACTTCTCTAAACTAGAAAACAATTCTAAGTTTCCTGTCATGTGATTACTGCAGCCTGAGTCTAAATGCCATATGTCACATGGACTTTCTTGAGCAACATTGCATTCAACTGGTGAAACTATAGAAATTGCCTCAATGTGCACCATAAACATGTGAATAGAGAGAGTATTTGCATTGTTTGATTAATATTAACCTTGCATGTTCTGATTATATTGCCTCTTTCTGCATTCAAATGCATAATGTCCATACTTTTTACAATAATGGCACTGAATTTTTTATTTATAAAATCTCTGACCACTTGGTTGTTTGKTGTTTTGATTTTGACTTCTACCACCAGTATTTRYARGACTGTTACTGYRTCCTCCTCTAATAGAATTCCTTCCTCTKCCTATAGAGTTATCTCTCCCCCTTCCTCTTCCACAACTTATAGATGATTGCGCARAAAATGCATTTTCTAATGACATATTTGATCTATTTAATWTGTGTTCATGATTAATGAGAGATACATGCAACTCATATAGACTAAAYTGACTCAGGTCTTTGTTCTCTTCTAAAGTCACAACAAGASYATCAAAATTTAGGATGAAGAYTCCTAAGTACCTTCTMAACAACCTTCCTATCCTCTATGGTTTCTCCATCAGACTTAATCTGATTTATCAGGCCAATAACATGGGTATAAAAATATTCTACTGAATTTGTGTCTTTCATTGACAGAGTTTCAAAATCTCTTCTAAGAATTTGTAATTTTGAAGTCTTGACTTTGTCCATACCTTGATAAAAAGTTTGTAATATGTCCCATGCTTCCCTGGCTTGCTTTGTTGATGCTACTCTTGGGGGTATGCTCTCATGCATGGCTTGATGTATGTAAAACAGTGTCTTTCCATCCTTCTTCCTTTGATCTTTCAAGGAATCCTTCTCAGCTTGTGTGAGAGCATTGTATGTTTCATGATCTGTTGGTTCCGCATATCCATTCTTTACTATATCCAGTACATCTTGACCCTGAAATAATGTCTTCATGGTCAAGGACCATAACTCATAATTTTTACCTATAAAAGTGGGAGGTTGCAAATTTGAAGTAGAAATCATTAATTCAACTTACAATAGAGTTGTTTCTCTTGAAACCTACTCTGATAAGACTTGCTCTGATAAACCCGCTATGATACCAGATCTTAGATCTACAGGGCCTAAAAACCTCTGTGCAACGCAATTGCAAAGAGCGCTCAATTAAATACTTCGTCGTTGAGCTCTCACGACTTACTACTTAGTTCCCAAACTGTGCATTGTGATGATAACACTTAATAAAAATTATTTCTTGGCACTGTGCTACTCTCAACACATAAACTTACAAGTAGATTCAAGAACTTATAAACTTACTTAAGTTTGTGCAGAAATAGAGAGAAAATATTTTCAGAGTTTGAACACAACATAACTCAGAAATATCAACACAAAAATATATTACCCATCTCAGATGCAATGCACTATTACAAAACACAATATTTGTAGAGCTTCGGCTCCAATAACTTCTTCAGACTTACAAAAAGTAGAGTTTGTTCTCTCAAGCTTCTTCAACTTCTTACACTATTGTTGCCCCTTCTCTCTATCAAATATTATCTCTATATCGACTACCAACAAACTTGAACATATAAAGATGAAGAAAAAGACTTCTTGCAGAAGCGAACCGACTTAACATTTAAGACAACGATAAATTCGACTGACTCTATCTGATTTACAAAGCTCAAGAAAGATAAAAGATGGGCTCATCTAATAACGCTCATGCTTACCTTGACAGACTATAAGAACACGCCTTCTTGTCATGACAGACATAATTTGCGTAGGCGTAAAACTCACGACTTATACTTAATATCTCCAACACATTCACCATAGCACTCCATCGAAGTTTTACTTTTTATCATTTTGGGGGGTATATTTCCCAATCAAATTTGTTCAGAAATTATTAGAATTGTATATTTGAGTGGTTAAGTCTTATAATGTGAATAACTGGGGAAGAAAGTTGAATATATTTATACATTCAAAACTACATTTAAAACAACAAAAAATGGGGATTTCACCTAGAGTTGATTGGTGTCATCTAAGTAAAAAAGTTCAAAAACAAAACATTTAAACAAAGACTTTATTGTTCAGAAGTAAAACATTTAGACAATTGATCATTTCCTAGTACTTACTTGCAAGATCTTGTTTTAAAATAAAACTATTTTTTGTTTAATAATTCATTTGCAAAGAAAAATAAAATTGTCAAATCTATATAACGCACCCATTCAAAAAATTAGTTTATCAAAATTTGAAAATTACACAAATTTTTTAATTTAAAAAATAAATAAATAAATAAAAAATTATCAAAAACTTTAAGGAATCTTACGAATTTTTTTAAAATGAAACTCAAGTCAACGGAAGTTGACCGAGAGCAGAACGCTATACTAGTTGTAGAGCAGATTCTAATAGTAACATCATTGTGCTATGCTACACTTATCCAAAAAGAAAGATAAAGTAATTATGTAGAACAACCACCAGATAGGAGTGTTACACTGGCTACCTGGATTCAGAGAGGACCCCATTGAACAAAGGTTGACCAACTGGCATATTAAACCTTCTTTAGACCTGAATAAAATAAATCTTTTCAAATAGTTGAGAATTCTCTTTAATTTGTTCTACAAATGGAAGAAAAAAAATACACTCTAAAGAAACTACTCATTATTCATTCATTT
>SNQJ01S0018910.1:27142-45850 GCA_010110895.2 Picea sitchensis
AGGAGGTAGGCCTTTAGTTCCTTCAAGGGTTCGATTGACAGTTTTGTAGATTTTTTGCATTTGTAATTGTAGTTTGTAAATGAGCCGTAGGAAGTTGGTTGTGTTTCCTTGTTGTACATTGTAAGCATTATTCATATTATAAATCGTTTAAGGCACTTGCCTTGTGTGCTGCCCATACTTGTGTTGTATTGTGGATGTTTTATGACTATTGAATGTTACCATTCCTTCCATTACTATGAATTGGCTAAGTGTTAAGTATTGTTCGGATGTTTTAAGGTTGTGGTTGGACGCATGCTTATTGTTGGATGAACTAGGTTGAGTTGGACTTAGTTGTACATTTAACTTGTGGTAGCTTAAGACGAAGTTATGGACATACCTTAAGTGAAAATGCATAGTCTAGTTGTAGTAGGCATAGGATGGCCGAGGCAAGACCGTGCCACACAACCTCAGGTGCTGAAATGACTCGAAGAAAACTCAAATTGTAAAAAAAAATTCAAGAAAACTACATGTTTGAGATAAAAAGTGTGTGTTAGATGGAGGTGGAGGTCAGCCCCCACCTCTACATTGAAAGCAATTTCACATTCACCTCAAAGTAAAAAGTGAAAGTGTACACACTTTCACCCACACCCCAACATTGAAAGTGTGCATCTTAAAGGGTGAGGTGGGGATAAGAGTGCAAATATGTATTATAAAAGGTGGGTGCTATTAGGGGTCACAAATAAAGTATAGATCAACCCCACTTCAATCTAAATTTTAAATGTACGAGAGATGAAGATCTAGGTGAAAGTACTCATTTTAAACAGTGAACGTGAATGGGAGAAGGGTGAAAATGTACACTCTTAGTGAAAGTGTGCAATTTAAAGGGTGGATGTAAGTGAGAATAAGACCAAAGTGTGTGAGGTCTCAAGTATGCACTTTAAAATGTTGATGTGAATCAGGGTGAAGTGAAAATATGCAATTTATAAAGATGAGGTAGGATTGAGGTGAAAGTGGAATAAATCTAAATTTTAAATGTACGAGAGATGAAGATCTAGGTGAAAGTACTCATTTTAAAGAGTGAACGTGAATGGGAGAAGGGTGAAAATGTACACTCTTAGTGAAAGTGTGCAATTTAAAGGGTGGATGTAAGTGAGAATAAGGCCAAAGTGTGTGAGGTCCCAAGTATGCACTTTAAAATGTTGATGTGAGTCAGGGTGAAGTGAAAATATGCAATTTATAAAGATGAGGTAGGATTGAAGTGAAAGTGAAATAAAGGCCATGTAGGACTCTCAAAGTGTGCAATTTAAAGAATGAGACGAAATAAGATTGGAAATATACATGAGGTGAAAGTGTGCATTATACCCCACCCCCACTCACATCCACCTCTTAAAATTTAAGCCCACCTCCACCTCCACCTCCATCCACCCTTTAACCCTACCTCCACTCACATCCACCCTTTACAGTCCCTTGCTCTTTAACCCTACCTCCACTCACATCCACCCTTTCCTAAAATTTACCCCCACCTCCACCCTTTAACCCTACCTCCACTCACATCCACCCTTTATAGTGCCCACTGCCCTTACTCTTTAACCCTACCTCCACTCACATCCACCGACACTGCCCTTACCCTACCCCACCCTACCTTTTACACTTTACACTTTCACCTCACCTCACCTCAATAAATATATATTCTGAAACCAACATAAACCGAGATTCATTTCCACCAAATTTAGCCCAAACCGAGTCTATCTAGGCTCACACTCCATGAATCACATGCGATCATAAAGAGATTCTATTAGAACTCTTTAACGATTAAATCGCAGACACTTTATCCGCCGATTGAAAGGCATTGTTCCAGTCCATGCCGATTAAAAATGCGCTTCAACAGCCAGGATACAAATTCCATTCTTCAATCCTGGCGCTTCAACAGCCACGATACGTTTATTACCAGTCTTCTTCTTCTTCTCACAGAGCTCCAACAAGTATTCTGCAGGACTGGCGAATTCCTGTATCCTGTGAGCAGATATTCTGCAAGTATCAATTATCTGTGCGAACGCTAAAAATCCTGCATAATGAAAGCAGAATCGGTGTTCATATGTTTCTGTATATCGGCGCTCACTGCAGCAATAGCAGCAGCAGAGGACGAGGGGAAGATTCACATAGTTCACATGGATAAATCTCAGATTCCCACTGTATTTTCCTCTCACGAGCACTGGTATCAATCCATGCTTTCATCTCTCACAACAAAGAAGAAACAAAAATCCTTACTGTATATCTACGACACAGTCATGCACGGCTTCAGCGCCAAGCTAACCCAATCGGAGCTCGACGCCCTGAAAAAAAYGACGGGTTACCTCGCAAGCTACCCGGACACGACGGGAAAGTTGCTTACCACATATTCCTTCAAAATCCTGGGCCTCAACCAGAAATCCGGCATATGGCCCCGATCACAATTCGGCAACAGCTCYGACGTTATCATCGGAGTTCTAGACTCCGGCATCTGGCCCGAGAGCGAGAGCTTCAGAGACACCGGAATGAGCGAGGTACCGGCCCGTTGGAAAGGCCAATGCCAGCCGGGCACCGCCTTCAATAGCTCGCTCTGCAACAGAAAACTAATCGGAGCCCGTTATTTCAACAAAGGATTCCTGGCAATGGGCGGGTATATARATYCGAGCCACGATTACGATTCCGCCCGAGACTATTATGGCCACGGTTCCCACACCTCGTCCACGGTAGCAGGAAACTTTGTGCCCGGTGTCGATTATTTCGGCTACGCAACGGGCACGGCCAGGGGCATGGCGCCTCTGGCACGGTTGGCCATGTACAAGGTCGGCTGGTACAGTAATGGCGGTTCCTCGGCACATTCCGTCGTGGGGTCTGACGTTCTTGCCGCGATGGAGACAGCTATTGCAGATGGAGTCGACGTCTTGTCGCTGTCACTGACTCTCTCGCCCGAGGATCTCACCAGGAACCCCATAGCTCTGGGAGCCTTTGCAGCCTTAGAGAAAGGCGTGCTCGTTTCTTTCTCTGCCGGGAACGACGGGCCGAACGGGTCGACTATAGTAAACGGCGCGCCCTGGATTCTCACGGTTGGAGCCAGCAGTATTGACCGGGCATTCGTCGCCGAAATAAATCTCGGCAACGGAAAACTCATCGAGGGAACTTCATTTTTTGTCGAGAAAAAACTTGTTTCAGGCATCCCGGTTTTCTACGATGGAAACGAGAGTTCTCGAACATGCAGGCTCGGGTCGCTTGATCCGAAATCGGTTGCCGGTAAAATTTTGCTGTGCACGAAAAATGATTTCCTGGATATCTACTTGCAGATTTTGGAAGCCAACCGAACCGGAGCTGCGGGTCTTATAATGGCCTACGACGATCACATTTCCGATGCCCTATTGCCTTCTAGTTATTGGATGCCAGCCGTCTCGGTTACTTCGGATCAAGGTCGTTTAATCGCAGATTATGTAAAAACCATTGTGGCAAAAGCCAGTGTCGCAATAAAATTCGTGAGAACCCGGCTGGGATTTCAGCCTGCGCCTGTCGTGGCAGGTTTTTCGTCGAGAGGGCCGTATTTTCTCAGCCCGGGTATCGTGAAACCAGACGTGATTGTGCCAGGCGTGGACATTCTGGCGGCCGCGCTGCCTACGTCCGTTGGATCGGTTCCGTTAAAGGCCAACTACAGGTTGCTTTCTGGCACATCTGTGTCATGCCCTCATGCGGCGGGCGTGGCGGCGCTGGTGAGAGCCGTGCATCCGGATTGGAGCCCCGCCTCCATTAGGTCTGCTCTCATGACGACGGCCTACAGAGTGGATAATACCGGCCGGGCTATAACAGATGCGACCGACCCTCGTTTTGGACCTACGAATCCCCTGGATTTCGGTGCCGGACATCTGAATCCCAATAAAGCAGCAGATCCTGGGCTGGTTTATGATTCTGGGGTGAATGAATATCTGGATTATCTCTGTGCTCTCAATTATACGAACACAGAAATTAGGTTACTAAGCAGGAAGAAATACTCCTGTACCGCCCGTGCGGCCATTGGTGACCTCAACTATCCTTCGTTCTTTGCAGATTTCAGCAACGGAACGAGGTCAGCCCCAAAGACATTCAAGAGAATTGTTACAAATGTAGCAGAAATTAAGAATAAGAATAAGAGATCATCTGTGTACAGGGCAATAGTGAAGAATCCTCCAGAAGTTTCAGTGAAGGTGGAACCTGACATTCTAGTGTTCAAAGAGAGGAATGAAAAGCTGGGATTTTCTGTCAGCATGAAACCTATAAATGTGAAGAGAAGATGCTCATGCTCAAGTTCAGGGTACTTGAGTTGGGTTGATGGATGGGGTCATGCTGTGAACAGTCCACTTGTGGCCTCATTCTGCTGATCATGTCCAGCACTTGTGGCCTACATATTCAAGTTTCCTTCTGGTGGTGTATTGTTCAGGCTTGCCATTCGTTTATAAGGGTTCTTTGGCTTTGCTGGTAAACGGCTAGAACTTTTCGATTTCGCGTTCTGCCATTCTCTTGCAAATTAAAGAACAGAGTCAGACCATGGTCATATAGGATTTTTTATCAATACTCTTTTTTATAACATAATAAAACATCAAAGAAGAATATGATAGTGATGTTTGAGATTTGATACTCTTTTTTATAACATAATAAAACATCACAGAAGAATACGATAGTGCTGTTTGAGATTTGATGTAAACTGTGTATGCAGTGTTTTTGAAACGTTCAGCATTGTATATGTGTATGGAGTGTTTTTGAAACGTTCAACCTTTTGAGTGAGGAGTGGATAGATTACTGATCATCAGGATTATTGGAACAGTGATGTTTGAAAATAATGCTGCTAAAAGCTTATAAAACTAAATTTTAATAATAATAAACAGTAACAATTATAAATTAATGGGAAATTAGCGATTATAAATTAAGGAAAAATAGTAATTAAAATAGAAAAAGATAATTAAATAATTAACAAAAAATAATAGTTAAAGTATAAAAGGAAAATTAACTGTTGAGTTAAAAATAATGGTGACAAGATTAAATTTAAAGATGAAGTGAATTCAATAATAATTAAAAATAGTTAAAATAATAATAAGAGGTTAAAGGAAAACTAATGTATTAATTAGTCAGGGCAATAAGAGAGGGGAAGAAGGGGACCTTTAAATTAGATAAGAAGATCGAGGGAGATGAATATGAATGAGGAAGGGGAATGGGAAAGCCAAAGGATGGAAAACAAATTAGGTTTGATGACTAAGACTATAAATGATAGGCTTTTGCTTAGTTTATATCCATCATCAAGGTTAAAATTGTTTGTATGTTTTTCAATTTCTAGAGCTTTGTGATTGACAAGAGATGAGTAATAGGGTGTTGAGGCCATGATTTTGGTTTGGTCAAAACAAATTAAATGTTTAGATTTAAAAGAGTGTTCAACAATAGCTAATTTAGAGATATGAGTGTGGGTTGTGTCAACTATGTGCTCTTTGAGATGAACTTTCAAGGATATGTCAGTTTGGTCATGATTTGCTACAGGAGCAAGGAATTTGGTAAACTCATGTGCCAAGCATTGGGTCAAATTTATCCTTAGTGGATCTAAAAGATTGTTTGAGGGTTTTGAAGGGCTTGAAAACAATTTTGATATCCTTTTTAGCAAGAATTTTGAATATGTGATCAGTATTGCCTTGGATACAAGGAAGATAAATGAAATTTATGGGTGGGGAAGAAGAGGAGGAGTTGTTCAACTTAGTCTTACGGGCTGAGTGGAAGGCTCTGTTAGGTGGGATTTTTCTTTCTCAAGGAATTAGGGATCAGAGATTCGGATGGCTCGAGTAACTAGAGTTTTGAGGACAATTGTCAATGTGAGTATTTTTTCAATAAACTTGGTGGGTAAGGGAGCCATTAGGGAGGTGAGAGATAAGAACATCCAAAAAGGGGAGAGAATTGTCCTTTTATGTTTCCATAGTAAATTGGATATGGGGGGGAATGTTATTTAGATGGTTGAAAACTGATGTTAGCTATGATTGGCCATGAGGCCAAACAATGAAATTGTCATCAACAAATCTGAACCAACATTTATCTTTGAGATGAAAGTTGTTTAAGGCTAAGGTCTCAAATTTCTCCATGAAAATGTTAGCTACTACGGGGGATAAGGAAGATCTCATGGTTGTACGTTCGATCTATTCATAGCATGTACCTTTGAAGGTGAAGAAAGTAGAGGTCATACAGATTTCAATCAGGTTAAGAGTTTCAGGTTCCACCATTTTGAAGATGAGATCTAGAGCTTCGAGGACAGGTGTAACACCATGTTTTCCCTCATAATTGTAATTATGCTAATTCTTCATATAACGTGATTATGGAGCATGTAATTATGTTTTTGATTAATAGAAAACATCATACACTTGACTAAGACAGAAATGCCTTGAGTACTAGCCATGATATCATAAGAGGGAATTAGTGAGGTGGAATGGATAAGTTTCTATGAAGAAACTAGGAAGGTTGTCCAACATTCCATCATGCACCTGAAAATAAATTAATACATCACTTGCCAACATACCTAAACTGCATGGAGCTACGTGATGAGTTATGAAGAGAAGTATTGGTGATTGAATCAGTTATAACTGGTAACAAATTTGGTTCTTGGAAGAAGCAAGAGTCAATTAAAAACCTAACCGAAGGACACCCTTGGATTTCCCCTTCGAATTTAGATCTCTGATTGGAGGGTTGCATCTGACAACAGCCATGGGAATCCCAAGGATTGGGTGGAAGAAGAGACCAAAGGTGGAAAAACATCGCAGAGATGTGAAGACACAAGAGAGAGAGAGAGAGAGAGAGAGAGAGAGAGAGAGAACACACAAAGACAACGGATGCAGGGAAGAAGAGGAAATGCACTCAGGAAAATTATGGTAATCAGAGAAGCTGGAGACAAGTTCTCATAGATAATCACAACAAACAAAGTGAGTTGTAGACTCATAGACAAATGGTGTAGTGAATAGAGGTTTGTATACACATTGACCTGAGTAATAGAAGAAATTGGGAAGTTGTTCTTGAAGAAAATAGAATTCCCAAGTGATTATTGGTCATCTTGGAATAGAGAAGACCCATATCAAGACTAGAGCAATAGAGGATGGTGTCTTGGTACTCACTAGAAATAAACCGATACTGGGAAGGGGAGGTCATCGAGGGACTGTGTAGCAGAGAAGGGACTCCCTTGTGCATAGGAAATCTAGTTGGGAAGGTACCTGATAAACCTGTGGAAGTCTTGAGCTCAATGGGAAGAGGACAACTTTTGTTGTTTCTAGTGGAGTGAAGGAGAGTAAAATTCCTAGACCATTAGACTTGTGAAATAGTTGAATCAAACCCCTTGTGATATCATGGCTTGGAACGGGGGTGGCATGATGTAGGAAGGTACTCTACAACATAGCCTAAGTTCAAGATGAAATCCATCCTCTCTCAGTCAGTTGGCTTGAATAATCCTTCACCAAACATATAAGTGTTATTATCTTAACATGTTAACTTATGTCTAGTAATGTAAATTTGTTGTTGTGGTTTTGATGTTAAATGTGAATATCTGAAGGAATGGTTAAATTCCTAAGTAAAATGAATTATGTATGTTTGTTTACACTAGTAAAATGATAGATCTATGTGACTAAGTAAGCAGTGCAAAAGGGGTGTGTCCCTATGAAAACTACAAGCCATTGAATGTGATGTAGCACCCCCTGCCTCAGCAGGTTCTGCGTGACCTCTTGGTCTTAGGATCATTCCTTATCTTCCCCTTGAGTCAAATTGACTCTTTGATTTCCTGCAAAAATCTCTAACACACACTAGTTTGCATCCACAGACCCTTATGATTTACGCCTGTTCAAACAATCACTGAGCACCAATTCTCTCTCTCGTGATCACTGATATGACCACAGTCTTCACCCGAAAGGGTACTTCGGCTTTTGCGACTCGCGATTCCAGATGCGAGACCCCCTTGACTCAGCAATCCCAAAAGCCCGAAAAGGCCCACGAGAAATTGATTCCTCACTTGACTTTTTTCGATGTGACCTCTGACTATGAGCTGGGGCTGAATCTTTTCGGCACCCGAGATTTCATGTATCGGCGTTTTGCTCTGCAACAACTCCTTTCGTCGACTTCTGAAACTATGACAACCCCCTGCTATAGATCAACGGCTCTGACCTCCCCGCGATCTGATGGTCCTGATTCGATCGAGACTTCACGAATTGGGAGTTCGCAACTCTCGACTCTAAGTCATAGCTTCCTCCATTTCCAAAATTCCAAAATGGCAAAATTCAAGGACATGAGATCAACAACCCTCGTTGGTCTGAATCCAACGGCCACTATTCCTCCTGAGATTCAGATGTTGAGTAAGTCTCGACCTATCTCTCTTGCTGGTTAACTAGATCCAATGACCCATGGTAAATCGACACTTCCCCTGGAAGCGTTTCCACCATCCCTTCCATTTTCAAAACTCCTTCGCCAAACACTCTGGCATCAACTCTTCTAAACCTTTCCTCTTACGAGTGACCTCGACCTTTGTCTCCCTTTGAACACTTCAAAGGTTCTATCCCTCCTGAGCTTGGTTCTCCCAGAAATCTCGGACTTTAAGGAATCCCTACGCGCACACCTTGCGGCATTTGCAAATAACCTCTAGTTATTTGACCCTTCATCTCTGTGCACTTCTTGCAACAGTAGTCCTTCAATCTTCCCCCCTAGATTAATAAAGTCTAATATTTTAACATGTCTGCATACACCTTGCATGGCTTTGTGCTATCCTGCACTTCTATTGGTACGAGAACAACGACATACCTCCTGAGTTTCCTGAGATAAAACTCAGAACTCCATCAATGCACACCTTGCGGACGTTCACTGCACTCCTTGTAGGAATTCTCAGGAAGAGAAACAATTGAAACTCATTCTTTCCTTCTCTCAGACTCCATACCTTTAACATTAAATCATACACACAAAGCAGCATTGAAACAATTGCATAAACAGAGAATGTAACCAACTATATACATACTATTCAATAGATGTAAACAGTAAGCATAATAACACCATAAAATTGAATCAAAGATTTCATATATTAACTCAAGTGTTCCTGTACATGGGTTCTTCTCTGTTTTCTTACTCTATAAAGCTCTACATCTTATTGAATTCTCTCCATAATACAATTGGGAATGATACGATGATACAAGTGAGAGTGTCTTTTACGGGTTTTTCCTCCTACAACTATAAGCTTTCAAATTAGATTAAAAGATACCAACTTTACATTCAACACAAATAAATGCCTCCATATCCGATAGATGAGAGAAACACTCAAGATCTATTTACAATCTCCCAAAACATAAATGTAAGTATGTATCCCAGTTATTACATTAATGTATTTTTATTTAAATTTAAAACATTTTCAAAATGTGCCCTGATGCATATCCAGTTGTCTTTCGCCTTTGTACTTGCTTTGTTGGTTTCTTACGATGCTCCTGCATCATACTCCTCTGGCTAGAAAAATTCATGAACTCTTGTTCATGAGCTCCTGCAGCATCTGTCCATGTCTTCAGATATCTTCTTCGCTCTCCCAACTGGCGTCTTCAATCGGATGTCTTTTCCATTTGACCAAATATTCAAAGTATGTTTTCCTTCGGGTCTTCTTCCCGACTTTCCAATCAATAATCTTTTTCATCTATGGCCTTTCAGCTACAGACATCTGTTTAACCCATTGGACTTCCTTCTGATCCTAGGATCTCCCTGTTCTTGTTTCATCAGCTCTATAAGGGTATAGATATGTTATGTTGAATATGGGCGATATTCCTACCCCATCTGGTAATTCAATCTCATAATCGTTTGCTTCAAACTTTCTTATGATCTTACATGGCCCAATTTTCTTCATCTTCATCTTATTGTACGTTCCTATTGGGAACCTTTCTTTTCTGAGATGCACTAAAACCAAATCACCTACTTCAAACTGAAGTTCTCTTCTGTGTTGATCTGCTATGCGCTTATATTCCTGGTTGGAATTTTTCAATCACTCCTTAATCTTGCTATGGAGTTCTTGCATTTCCGCTACAAAATCCTCTGCACTAGCACTTCTGGACTCGCTCTGCTCTAAGTCTCTCAACTCAAATACTCTTCTCGGCTACATTCCATACATGATATGGAACGGGCTATGTCCTGTACTCCTGTTTGGTGAAACATTATGTGCAAATTCCACTTGTGGCAGAATCTGATCCCACTGACTGTGATGTTCAGCCACCAAACTCCTTAATAAATCTCCCAAGCTTTTGTTTACTACCTTAGTCTACCCATCCATTTGAGGATGATATGCTGAGATAAAATATAAATTAGTCCCCAGCTTTTTCCATGGGGTTCTCCAAAAATGACCAACAAATTTGGTATCCTTGTCCGATACAATACTCTTGGGTAAACCGTGAAGTCTAACAACTTCTTTGAAAAACAGATTTGCAATGTGAGTTACATTACTGGTTTTCTGACATGGTATGAAATGTGCCATTTTAGAAAATCTATCGACTACCACAAAGATTGAATCACACCCTCTCTATTTCCTTGGCAGTCCTAACACAAAATCCATACTTACCACATCCCACGACCTCTCTGGTACTGGCAATGGCCGATACAACCTTGTATTATGTCTCTTTCCCTTCGTGTGCTGTCAAATTCTACACCTATTCAGGAATCTCTTGACATCTATCCTCATCCCTAGCCAACAGCATGACCCATTCAATTGTGTGAATGTTTTGTCATGGCCGAAATGTCAAACCAATCCTCCATTATGTTTTTCCTTCAAGAGGATCTCTCTCATAAAGTATTTCGGTATACACAACTAGTTTCCCTTGAACAATAGTCCATCCTGGATCAAGTATTTGGTCCATTGGCTTCTGTCTCTGAGAACTAGATTCTCACATGCCTCATAAGCATCCTTAAAATCTAAATCATCCCTGTACATTTCCTCGAGGTTATCGAAACCTAAGGTCTTTACTCTGAACTCCTGCAGACCAACCATTTCCTGCTCAAAGCATCAACAACTTTGTTAGCAGTTCCAGAAATGTATTTTATAACAAAAGTAAAATTATGCATATATTCAACCCATTTCGCATGCTTCTGGTTCAATTTCTCCTATCGAGTTATGAATTGTAAAGCATGGTTATCGCTATACAAGAAAAACTCTTTTGAAACCAAGTAATGTCTCCATTTCTTCAACACTTGTATGACTGCATAAAACTCTTTATCATACGTGGAATATTTTGTCTTAGTCTCATTCAACTTCTCACTGAAGTATGCAATCAGTTTGTTGTCTTGACTTAAGACCGCTCCAATCGCAAATCCAGTTGCGTCACATCTCACTTGAAATGTCTTGCTGAAATTTGGTAGAACCAGAACTGGTTGTCCAGTTATCTTCACTTTCAGCAATTTGAAACTTTTCTCCGCTTCTTCTGTCCAATGAAAATATTTATGTCTTTTCTTGACTGTGTCCATCATCGGTGCACATATCCCACTGAAATTTTGGATGAACTTTCTGTTAAAACTAGACAATCCATGGAAGCTTCGAACTTCAAAGATACTCTTTGGTGATGGAAAATCCTTGATTGCTTTTACCTTCTTCGGATCCATCTTCAATTCGTTCGAAGAGATTACAAAACCCAAATAAATGATTTTTTTCTTCATGAAATATGACTTCTTTAGATTTATCAGCAATTCCTCTTGTTGTGGTCTCCTCATTACTACAGCTAAATGATTCAAATGTTCTTCCTCAGTCTTACTGAAGATCAATATATCATCAAGATACACGATTACAAACTTATCAATGAAATCCTTCAAGACTCTATTCATCAATCTCATAAAATTACTTGGCGCATTTTTCAAACCAAACGGCTTGACAAGCCATTCATACAGTCCTTCATTTGTTTTGAATGTTGTCTTCCATTCATCACCTCCCCTCATCCTAATATGATGATATCCACTTTTCAAATCAATTTTTGAAAAAAACTTTGCTCCACTCAAGCAATCCATCAAGTCATCCATCCTAGGTAAAGGAAATCTATACCTTATGGTGATTTTGTTTATGGATCTCAAGTCTATACACATTCTCCAACCACCATCTTTCTTTGGACTTAACACTGTAGGTACAGTGCATGGACTCAAGATTTCTCTTACTAACCCTTTGTCCATCAAATCCTGGACTTGTCTTTTGACTTCTTCATTCTCCTGTGGCGTCAATCTGTACGTTGCCTTGTTTGGTAAACTTGCTCCAGGTATAAGATCGATATGATGACTTATGCTCCTGATGGGTGGCAATGAACAAGGTAATTCATCCACTACTATATCAATAAACTCCTCTAGTAGTTCCTGAATTTCCTCAAGTAAATCATCTATCTTGGTACTGGTCAAGACGACTCTAGGTTTTCTCACCATGACAAACTGCATTTATTCATCTTTCTTGACTTCATCAAGAAGCTCCTTCCCACTCATGAGAAGTATAGTATTGTTCACCTCTGTTTTCACCTCCTTGTCTTTAATAAACAACAACATATGTGTTCTACCATTCTTCTCCAAGGTGTAAGTGTTCTCTCTCCCATCATGAACAACATTCCTGTCATATTGCCATGGTCTCCCCAACAAAAGATGACAGACATCCATGGGAATAACATCACATAAAATTTCATCCTTATATCCCCCTATTTTAAATTCAACTAAACATTGTTTAGTGACAGTTACCTTATGTCCTTTTTGTAACCACGGTACTTTGTATGGGCTCGAATGTGCAAAAGTCTCTAATTACAGCTTCTCCTCCATCTCTTTTTCTGTCGGGACATTCAAAATATTTATGTCTGATCTTTCCACAGGCAAAACATTTTATCTCAGCTCCTCTGCCTCTTCCTCTTCCTCTTGCTCACGGAAAAGTGTTTATGTCGGCATATTGTCCCCCCTGTGAATTTCCTCCTCTTTCAGGGTGAGTATGAGGTTTCTTTTCTTCTTCCTTTAGCTTCTAAGTTATGTCCTGGGAAATTGCTTTGTCTCTGCTCTGACTTTGACCTTGGCCTATTTGACCTTGCTTTCGGGCTAATTTTTCTTTCACCTTCAGGGCCATTTGATGAGCATCTTTCACATTCCTGATTGTCATCATGCTCATCTCATCCTGAATGTCATATCTCAAACCATTCATGTATATGGCAACCTTTTCATCATCACTCTCATGATGACCAGCTCTAATGTTGAGCCTGTAAAATTCCTCAGTGTATTGTTTCACTGTCATCCCTTTCTGTCTCAAATTCTGCATTCTTCGAAACAAATTAATTTGGTAGTCTCTGGGTAAAAACTTGTCTTTCATTTTTGCAACCATCCTATTCTATCTTTTGATTCTTTGCTTTCCTTTGCAACCCCTGTCAGCTTGTTGTTCATCCCACCACAGTGTTGCATGCCCTTTAAGTCTAGTGAAAACATGTTTAACTTTCTTATCTTCCTCGACATCCTCATAATCGAAGTATTTTTCCAGAGCTCTAAACAAATCTAGTAGCTCTTCAACGTCTAAGTTTCCTTCATACATCAGAATGTTGATCTTTTCTCTGGCTCCGATTCTTGCAACAGCTCGGAATAGACGTTCTTCTGCATCGTCTTTGGCTACGACTTCTTCCTCAACTCCAGCCTCATTTTCGCTTTCAACTCCGTTGACATCTCCAACATCAATTGTCTGTCTCTATGTTGCTTCCATAGCATCCAATCGAGCACAGAGTTCTCTCATTTCCCTTTCCACAGTTGGATCGAGCATCAGTCTTTCTCTCTTTCTTAGCGACATTGTTTCAATATATTCCCTGCAGAAAACAAAAAGAAAATTGTAAACTAGGCTCTGATACCACTCTAACACAGCACCCCCTACCTTAGTAGGTTCTACGCGGCCTCCCGATCTTAGGATCATTCCTTATCTTCCCCTTGAGTCGAATCGACTCTTTGATTTCCCGCAGAAATATCTAACACACACTAGTGTGCATCCACAAGCCCTTATGAGTTACGCATGTTCAAACAAGCACTGAACACCAACTTTCTCCCTCGTGGTCACTGATATGACCATAGTCTTCACCTGAAAGGGTACTTCAGCTTCGCGACTTCGCTATTATAGAAGAGAGACCCCCTTGACTTGGCAATCCCGAAAATACGAAAAGGCCCATGGGAAATTGATTCCTCCCTTGACTTTCTTTAATGTGACCTATGACTATGAGCTGGGGCCGAATATTTTTGGCACCTGAGATTTCGCATATCGGAATTTTTCTATGCAACAAATCCTTTCGTCAACTTTCGAAACCACAACAACCCCCTGCCATAGATCAATGGCTCTTAGCTCCCCATGATCTGACGGTACTGATTCAATCGAAAATTCACGAATTGGGACTTCGCGACTCTCGACTCTGAGTCACAGCTTCCTCCACTTCCTGAATTCTGAAATGGAAAAATTCAAGGACGTGAGATCAATGACCCTCATTGATACAAATCCAACATCCACTATTCCTCCTGAGCTTCATATGATGAGCAAGTCTCGACCTATCTCTCTTGCTAGTTAACTAGATCCAACGACCCACGGTAAATCTGCACTTCCCCTCGAAGCGTTTCCACCATCCCTTCCATTTTCAAAACTCCTTCGCCAAACACTCTGGCGTCAACTCTTCTGAACCTTCCCTCTTACGGGTGACCTCGACCTTCGTCTCCCTTTGAACACTTCAAAGGTTCTATCCCTCCTGAGCTTCTTTCTCCCGAAAATCCTGGACTTTAAGGAATCCCTACACACACACCTTTCGACATTTGCAAATAACCTCTAGTTATTTGACCCTTTGGCTCTGTGCACTTCTTGCAACAACAGTCCTTCAATCCTCCCCCCTAGATTGATAAAGTCTAAGATTTTAACCCACCTATGCACACCTTGGACGACTCTGTGCTATCCTGCACTTCTACTGGTACGAGAACAATGATATCCCTCCTGAGTTTCCTGAGATAAAACTCAAAACTCCATCAACGCACACCTTGCGGATGTTCAATGCACTCCTTGCAGGAATTCTCAGGAAGAGAAACAATTGAAACTCATTCTTCCATTCTCTCAGACTTCATACCTTTAACATGAAATCATACACACAAAGCAGCATTGAAACAAATGCATAAACATAGAATGTAAGTAACTGTATACATACCATTCAATAGATGTAAACAATAAGGATAATAACACCATAAAATTGAATCAAAGCTTCCATATATTAACTCAAGTGTTCTTGTACATGGGTTCTTCTCTGTGTTCTTACTCTCTACATCTCTACAACTTGTTGAATTCTCTCCATAATACAATTAGTAATGATACGATGATACAAGCGAGGTTGTCTTTTATGAGTTTTCCCTCCTACAACTCTAAGCTATCAAATTGGATTAAAAGCTACCTACTTTACATTCAATACAAACAAATGCCTCCATATGCGACAGATGAGAGAAATGCTCAAGATCTGTTTACAATCTCCCAAAACATAAATGTAAGTACGTCTCCCAGCTATTACATTAATGTCTTTTTCATTTAAATTTAAAATATTTTCAAAATGTGAGTTGGTGCATATCCAACTGTCTTCCTCCTTTGTGCTTGCTTTGCTGGCTGCTTACGATGCTCCTGCATCATAATGGAAAGCTTGCAAGATATAAAACTTCATGGGAAAAGCACTAGAAGAAGATTCCCAGTGACTCAAATGGTTTCTTTGTGTGGTTTTAGGGATTCTCAACCCTGTGAAACATCTTACCCTTGAAATGGAAAGTTTACAGGATATGAAAAACTTCAAACGAGATTGAAGTGAAAATGCCTTAGCCCATATCGGTAGCGAAAACTAGAGCTCTAGGGAGCCTGGTAAATCCTTAGGGAATAATCCTGCAGGACTCTTGAATGGTTAATTCTTAAATCAGAATGTTAACATGGAGAAAACCCATTTTTTGTTTCAAGACGAACAACATTTGTCAATTCGGCATAATGAGATAATCTTGATCGTTGATCAGATGGCAAGGTCATCAAAGTGTTTAGCAGAAAGGTTTATTGGGGACTCTGATGAGGACAACTCTGAGTTAACGAGAGTGATTGATCTATTGGAGGGTTGAGAGTTGAAATAATGACCGTTGGTGTCGAGTGTAAGTCTGTTGGAGGGAGGGATATCTGAGGTCTAGAAAGAGGGCGTAAGTTGGGATTCTAAGGATCACTGATATGTTGGAAGATGTTCCAGTGGATTTTAGTCATTGGATCTTATGTAATCCTTTCTTTAAGGAGGAAGGCTTAGGATCCTTAACTTTTAGGAAGATGAAAACCCTCATTTAGGTCACGATCATTGGCTAGGGAGTCACAATAACCGTTATATCCATCAGAGGATGTCGTTGGAGTGAATCAGTCAGAGTGACCTTCGTTGCCCGAAGTGGATACACTTCAACAAGGAGGACTCTGAGAATAAATGTGAGCCATAGATCAGAGAGTATACATGATGTAGTCTTATCCATAGGATCATGGTGGGCCCCACCAGATCACTTAACGAGTAGTTGAGGATATGGTCTATAATCGTCATGTAAGTAGAGGAGACAATGAAAATCAAAGTCATTGGCTCTTGAATCCAAGAGCCGATGGATCTGTCAAGATGATTCATCGGAGTGAAATCATCAGAATGAGATTTTAGCCTGTGACATGTTGTTCTGATGGGAAGGTGTATGAGTCACTACAGGTCATCGGTCTTGAGGCTAGAAGCAATTCTAACTATTCGAGTGGGGGCGTATAGGCCTCAAGTCATTGTAGAAAACTCCGTAGAGGAATTTTCGATGGTAATTTGGGATCGAGCAAGTAAGAATTTTACACGGGAATATTGTGATAAGAGAAATCCTCACTTAAGCAATGTGGAACCGAAACCAGTTAGGGTAAACCTGGTCATTGACCCCGAGAGGAGAAAGGAAATCAAACATCCCACCAGCCTAAGGGAGTATTAGGGGGTCAGGTGTGTTATATAGTGGTATCAAAGAGAAGTTCAAACTCTAGGCTTGAATAGGTCACTAAGACTGCATGACTACTTTAAAACACTCTTTATTTTGCTAGAATCCATGTTTAAAATTATTATTGGTGTAACAGATAACATTGGGTTACTATTTTAGCATGTAGGATGTACTGAAAGGAAAATAGAGGTGAATGGTGCAGCATAGTATGGAAGACGGCTTACACTTCAAAGATGAAGAATCTGATGGTCATAGGGCTAGAGAAACACCTCTAGATTTGGTAGCCACTGTCAGAAATCAAAAAGAAGATAATGAGAGGCTTGTGAGATCTCAGGTTGAGCATGAAAAATTGAATGCAGTACTACTGCCAAGTTTGTTAGAAATTCAGAAGTGTTTATAGAAAGATCCTAGTAATGCAGAGTTGCAACAATCAAAGAGGTTGAAAACCCCTTCGGATGTCCAAAATCATGGACCAAGCCATAGCAATATAGGAAGGACTTCTTCCAAAAAGCGGCATCGAAATGCAAGGAAAATCAGATCTGGTGGAAACATTTCTGCGAAGTCATCTAATGAAAAGACTACCTATGTACCAGTAACACTAGGTCAAATGTCCCTAGAAATAAAAATAAGAGACATTCACAGAGTTCATTGACTGAAGAATTCAAAAGGGCTAAGCCACCTATCGTTGATGGAGAAATCAAGAAGGGAGAAGAAGTTGAGTCTTGGCTATTGGGGATAAAGAAGTATTTTCGGATACGCAATTACTCGGAAAATACCAAGGCAAGGATTTCCATTTTCATTATAAATGAAGGAGATTCCATATGGTGGGAAGACCTTAAAAAAGTCAAAGGACTGAAAGAAATTAAGCTGAAATGGAAGCAATTTGAAAAATATTTCAAAACGACTTGCCTATCAAAGAAGCAATTTGATGACAAAATCAATGAATTCCAACATAGTTACCAACTTAATGAGAACAGTGATCTCAAAACGAGACCTCTAGCCCTTAAAACCCACATTTTTGCATTAAAAACATGAAAATCAACCCCCAAATCAAAAAGTAATGCTACCTATAGCACCATTTTTTGTAACCGGGTTAAAATTACAACTTTTTTCAAGCATGGGCTTAAATGATCAAATGGTTGCTCAAAAAAAATTAAAAATCAACCCCCAAATCAAAAAGTGGTTCTACTGGTAGCACCATTTTTTGTAATCAAGTCAAAATTACAACTTTTTTCAAGCATGGGCTTAAAGGATCAGATAGTTGCTCAAAAAAATTTTAAAATCAACCCCCAAATAAAAAAATAGTGCTAGCGGTAGCACCAATTTTTCTAATCAAGTCAAAATTACAACTTTTTTCAAGCATGTCCTTAAAACATAAAATTGTTGCTTAGAAAAACCTTAAAATCAACACCAAAATAAAAACATGACAATACCTAAAGATAAATATTTTTTTTAAAATCAACACCTAAATAAAAACATGACAATACCTAAAGATAAATATTTTTTTAAACATTAAAATTGCAGCTAATTACGACCTAATTGAAATTGTCTCCTTGACAACAAATCCCTACACAAATAAAAAACCCAAAATTGGATCCTAAATGGTCACTTGAAAATTTATTTACCAACTCTTTTTTTTCTACTTAAATTTACATGAAAAAATAAATAACGAGAAATGAGAAAATCTTCGCAAAAATATTTTTTTAATGAAGACAAACACATTTAAAAAAAAATATT